>JACXGK010000182.1:131879-142966 GCA_016801125.1 Novumbra hubbsi | reverse complement strand
GTGAGTGGGGAGAGGATGAGGGAGGGGTGAGAGGATGAGGGGTGGAGGGAGGGGTGAGTGGGGAGAGGATGAGGGGTGGAGGGGGTGAGTGGTGAGAGGGAGGGGGGAGTGGCGAGAGGCTGTCCATATTATTTCATTACCATTAACTGGAATGCACCTTGGCTCAAGTATTGTAACCGTTCGTCATGCTTTAACTGGGACGGCCTCCATATTCATGTTCTCTCCAGATCTCGCCCCTGGTCAGTAACATGAGTGAGTCAGTGTGCTCTCTGAAGTTCGCCCAGCGGGTACGGACAATTGAACTGGGCAACACCCCTAGAAGGCAGTGGGAGATCTCCTCCACCTCCTCCTCGCCCACACATGACAGTGTTGAGGTAAGACCCTCATCCCACACAGAAGTACTTGCCCTAACCCTCATATTGAAACCTTCTATAGGTTAGTGTGCCCAGTCTGTGGCACAAGGCTTCCCTCGGCCCAATAACAAAAGGCTACATTGCACCTTATAATTAAATGGGATTAAATGAGGAAGTGACACTTTGGAATGTCTTTTTGAAATGATTTCATTGATGTCTGCAGCTGGACTCTCCTCCAGTCACTCCCGTGCCCCTCCCCATCTCCCGGGCGAGCAGTGCCGGCTCTACTCTCTCCTCGTCTTCCAGAACCCCCGGCCCACGACGGAGGTCTCAGTCCCAGCTAACAACAGGTGAACATGCACGCATACATGATCAGACAAACAAGCATATATAAGTCCCAGAACTCTACACAGACACAAGAAAGATAAAGGCTTGTGTCTAAGAACCATTGGTCCGATACTGACACAAACACACACCATGACAGGGATCATATACTGACACACACACACTATGACGGATCATATACTGACACACACACACCATGAAACATATGCCACCATTAAGGGGATCATATACTGACACACACACACCATGAAACACATGCCACCATTAAGGGGATCATATACTGACACACACACACCATGAAACAAATGCCACCATTAAGGGGATCATATACTGACACACACACACCATGAAACACATGCCACTATTATGGGGATCATATACTGACACACACACCATGACACACACGCCACCATACGCACCGATCAGCCGAAACATTCTGAGCACTGGCAGGTGAAGTGAATAACTCTGATAATCTCGTTGTTATGGCACCTGTCAGTGGGTGGGATATATTGGGCAGCAAGTGAACATTTTAGAAGCGGGAGAAATGGGCAAGCGTAAGGATCATAGCGACTTTGACAAGGGCCAGATGATGGCTAGATGACTGGGTCAGAGCATCTCCAAAACTGCAGCTCTTGTGAGGTGTTCCAAGTCTGCAGTGGTCAGTACCTGTCAAAAGTGGTTCGAGGAAGGAAAAGCAGTGAACCAGCGACTGGGTCATGGACTACCAAGGCTCACTGATGCACATGGGGTCTGATCCAACAAATGAGCCACTATAGCTCAAATTGCAGAAAAATATCATTCTGGTTTTGATAGAGTTGTCAGAACACACACTGCGGCAGACCAGTCAAGGTGCCATGCTGACTCCAGTCAACTGCTGAATGCGCTACAATGGGCCTGGGAGCATCAGAAGCAATGGAAGAAGGAGGCCTGGTCTGATGAATCACATGTTCTTTTACATCACGTGGATGGCCGGGTGTGTGTGCATCACTATCCTGGAGAACACATCAGGATGCACTATGGGAAGAAGGCAAGCTGGCTGAGGCAGTGTGAAGCTGTGGGCAATGGTCTGCTAGGAAACCTTGGGTCCTACCATTCATGTGTTTACTTTGACATGTACCACCTTTCCTAAGCAGTGTAGCAGACCATGTACCACCTTTCCTAAGCAGTGTAGCAGACCATGTGCATCCTTTCCTAAGCAGTGTAGCGGACCATGTGCATCCTTTCCTAAGCAGTGTAGCAGACCATGTACCACCTTTCCTAAGCAGTGTAGCAGACCATGTGCATCCTTTCCTAAGCAGTGTAGCGGACCATGTGCATCCTTTCCTAAGCAGTGTAGCGGACCATGCGCATCCTTTCCTAAGCAATGAAGCAGACCATGTACCACCTTTCCTAAGCAGTGTAGCAGACCATGTGCATCCTTTCCTAAGCAGTGTTGCAGACCATGCGCATCCTTTCCTAAGCAGTGTAGCAGACCATGCGCATCCTTTCCTAAGCAGTGTAGCGGACCATGTGCATCCTTTCCTAAGCAGTGTAGCGGACCATGCGCATCCTTTCCTAAGCAGTGTAGCAGACCATGTGCATCCTTTCGTGGAAACAGTATCTTTGATGGCTTTGGCCTCTTTCAGCAGGATAAGGCCCCCTGCCATACAGCAAAAATCAAATCGAGCATCTGTGGGATGTGCTGGACAATCTTGCACCTAACAGGACTTAAAGGTTCTGCTGCTAACGTCTTGGTACCAGATACTACATCACCTTCAGTGGTGTAGTGGATTCCATGCCTTGACGGGTGAGGGCTGTTTTGGGGGCAAAAGGGGGACCTACACTATTAGGCAGGTGGTCATAATGTAATGGCTGATCGGTGTAAACACAGTGAACACAAGTGGGAGTGGTCTGCCTGAATCTCTTCACTCCTCTGTGCCCTGATCCTGTGGTCTGATTGGTTGGTTTGCAGACAGGCTGTTAGACAGAGCCAGCCCATTTGTGGGGGACGGTGGGCAGGTAGGTGGGGTTTTAATGCTGATTGGTCGCTTGGCATGGAAAGTAAACGCTCAGCATGGCATGGTGCCCAGTGCCCACTCGTGTCACCTGGTAAATTCCCACCTGTCTAACACCCACCGCCTCTAACACACTGAGTGTGTGGCTGTGTCCATGCGTGTGACTAGAAACCCATTTGCCCCTCTGTCCTTGTGCAAGAGACCACCAGCTTTGTCTGTCTACCTGTTTGTCTATGTGAGTGAGTGAAGGGGTCTGTCACTGACGATGTCTGAGACTGTCTGTGATTCTGTGACTAAGACTGTCACCGAATCACAGACAATCACGTCTCAGAGAGCGTATAACTCTCTTCGAGACGAAATATTTGGGTGACGTATGTTGTCTGTGAATATGCAATTCTTGACTGAGATCTTTCCCTTTCATCACACCAGATGTTTTATCTGTGGATTGGATGCTTGTTGCAGTGTGTGGTGTGTCTGATACATTTTCCTCTCCCTCATCTGTGCTGCTCCTGGCTGGGTTTCAGTGAGCTGTTGTTAAAGCAGCTACATGTAGAATATTTGCATTTTAATTTTAGGTCACCACATACGGCTCTGTAAAAAACCATTAGACCGTTGCACCTTTTTCTTATCTTTCCAATAAAGCTGAAAAGGAATGTTTTAAGTGAGGAACAGAAGGGTTCAATTTGCAGTGGTTTCTTGAATTGAACCCTTCTGTTCCTCACTCAAAACATTCCTTTTCAACTTTTTAGGAAAAGGAAAGAAAAGGTTGCAGTGGTCCCTTAATGTTTGCAGTAATGGTAAATTGACAGTGTTTCTCAATATAACTAAATATTCTATTAACTGTCCACAGGTTTTGTCTTTTTTGTTGTTGCTTGATTTAGATTTTTTTTTTTTTATATATAATGTAACCATCTAAATTGTTGGGAAATATCTTTCAAATATTGTTTTTGAAGTTTGCGGGCAAAAAGTAAGAGACTCAAGCACTAATGGGATGCAGTGTAGGAGGGTGAGATGTTTTCAATGCCAGCTAGTATTACATCAATTAACAAAGCAAACTTCCATCTGGGGAAAACATTGTACATGTAGCACTTAATACAGGGACACACTCCCCATCATCTGTTTTTCTAACTATTATTTTCCCCCTTCAGGACGATTGAAACTTGCCGTCTGAGGGCTCCAATGGATCCAGAATAAACCTGACGCCTACAGCCATTGGACTGTCTGAATTGGAGGCTGTTGACCAGCACCTTGTCCGACCAATGAAAACCTTTGCTTTGGGAACAATCAGCTGTCGCTTCTGACAAGCCATGGCCAATAGGCAGGTGTAAATGGACTTGGAACATGGAGAGTGGGGAAGCCCGTCCCACGGAAGACCTCCTGCTGTAGCATAATAAGACTGTGTCCCACTACAGGAACTTGGTATTCTCGTCCTCTTTATTACCGCTGGTAGATAAACGGACTGGTTAGGTATTTGTTATTGCCAGGACATTTATTCACCCCTTATAATCTCTGTAGTCTTTGCTGTAGCCCTCGAACAAACATACACCTGACTTTAAGAAGCCCCTCCCCCCGTTAGGCTTGCACACCTGGGTGGGGTATTAAACTATCCACAGCCCAGGACAACCAACACTCACCCCCACACAGCCGCAGTGCTAACCAATCCCTTTGACGCAATCTCCCACAAAATGTATACAATCAGTATTTCGGGGTAATCAAAAATGCACTTTATACACAGTTGTTACTTTTTTGATGCGAACCAACAATGCAGTATAATTCCTACAGTTGCAGGTATGCACACAACTTTTGTGTGCGTGTGTGTGTGTGTTTGAGGTGTTTTTAATCTCTTCTCATTTTCTTTACGAGGGTTCCATACCAGTCCCCTCCCCGCATCCAATCAGGGTACTTCAGCTTTGGAGCTGGGCTACTTCTGACCAGTAGGACATGAGCAATAAAAGAAGCGAGCAAAGAGAGTGGTTTACTTCCTGTTTAGGCGTTTGTGTTTATTTGATTTCTCCTGGGCAAAACGGAACTGCCTCAGCATATTCATGTTCCTGTTTCAACCTGTCCTGTTTTATCGTAGTGTGAATTAAGCTAGACTGTCTCACCCCTCCCTGCCAGGACAGGCAATGCCGTTGGTTGAAGTTATTCACAGACAGTTCTGTGATCAGTATACCAAATCCAAACATGATCCCATGAAAGTGACCCTAGTTCACCAACTAGAGACAACTTTGTCCTACTCCTTATATCTGACCACAAGCAGCCAATGACAACTGATCACCTCATGTAACAACGCTTACAATTGCATCCATTGAAAATAAAAATGCTTAGTAAATTAAATCAGATGATTATGCATCGTTGGCTAGGATTTTTTTTTTTTTTTTTCTTCAATGTTTACTCCAATACAAGGTTGTCCCCAAAATGTCAGAGGAACATTTAGGAAATGTTGCTTGAAAGGTATCTCAGCTGGCTTGTGTCTTTGCTGTTGTTGCTGTAGTTTTTTATGCAGTGTTGTTTTTGTACAACCTTTTTAATAAACACTCAATAAAACCAATTTAGAAATGTGCCCTCAAAAAAATTCAGACAAAGCTTGAGGAGGCTCAAGGGTGTATTCGTTGTGGAATGTTACTGCCTTGCAGAGAGCGGTGCAATTTGCCAGTGCTTTCCAGAATTGGCGGGTGGCATAGTAACCAAATTTGGTTGTCGTCTAGCAACTCCTTGTGATGGCTTAGACACCGGTGATCAAGGACTGGAAAGGGCTTTCTTTACTACCTGTAAGGAATCGAGTTAAGACGTCCTTGTAGAGCAAGCAGTCCAATAGCGGAATATACTTGCCACTTTCCCTTGGGGGGGGATCCTTATTTAGACGAGATGCGGTTTTGAGTGTTGTCTTAAGCTGCCTGTAAGATCTGTTCACATGCATGGGTGAGATCACCCACAATACAATGCAAACTGTAGTTACCTAGAAAATCACAACAAAAAGCATTTTAATTAGATCAAATGTTTATTTGGAAAAAGCATGTTCTTTTAGTGTTAACAATACTTAACACAGAGTGCATCTAGTGTCAATTACTCCAGTACAGAAACAGAAAATTTCAAGAGAAATCCCAACATGTACTAATCCCAGTCCTTCAATCACCCGAACACATACTACCTTTGACCAGGATTCAGTCCCAACACAGCTTTTAGGCTTCAGGGATTACCCAACAAAGCCCAAGCATTGTGCCACTAACTGGGAACATTGCCTTTAAAAAATGCAATGTTTCTAACCAGCAAACTGACCCCAGGCAGGCCATCGATTGTGTGCAAGAGGTCTGTTTGTGTGCTGGAAATTTAAAAAAGAGTGAGTGTGCTCATTTGTTGTGTGGATGAAAGATAAGGAGGGTGTGAATTTCTCACTTGAAACACACATACATACTCTCAAAAACACAAAGATTGATAGGAAATCATTAGTGCTTGGTGTTTAAAATCAGCATTACATCCTGCACCCTGAGAGCGCAGCAGTGAGATCTAACATTGAATCCTTCAGTAATGGCGCCTTATCTGGACGCGGCGTCCACAGACTCAGCCTAAGCGTCCCCACGTCTGGTGCTTCAGCGTGTTGTCTCCTGATTTACCGTGACGTGAGGACGCAGCCATGAACAAATCAGCCAGACACAGGTCTTTGCGGGACCGCTGTCCGCCCACGTTAAGTCTCTGGACTGCCATGTTGGATCCGGGTGTCTCTGCACAGACAGTGGTTAGTAGTCCAACGGGGCCATGAGTAGTTGTAGCTCTTTAAAGGCGCTACCGTGGCGACCCACCTGGTCCGCCTTGTTCTTCACCACGTCGCTGAGGTTCTTCAGCTGCTTGAAGCACGCCTTGCACTTCTGGTGGCTGGGATCACAGCAGACAAGCACACGCGTTAACTCTGTCTGCATTGGCCAACCTCGCTGTGGCTGTCTGAAACTCCCTAAATAGACCAGAGTTTATGTTTGTGTAGTATTTTGTAAAAACTAAACCGCGAATGGCTGGCGCAATTGTCTGTACGAAGCAGAATAAAAGGTTTTCTCTGCAACTGTCATGCCTTGAGTTTTTGTTGTTGTTAGTGAAAGCGGCGCGTGGAATTTCAACCCACGCAAAAGCCGTTCAAGGCCAGTCGATCACCTCGGGTCACAGAAGTATATGATTTGATTGGAGCTGAAAGAGGACACTTGAGACAATAACAATTCACTGAAGTCTTATAAACAGCCATGTGTTCAGTTACCTGTATTTCGTGCGATATGAAAATAAATTGAGCAGTAGCTCCTAAAGCCAAACATTGGCACTGATGAACAAAAAGAATCGGTGTGTCACTTGTTCATTTGTAACATACTGTTTTTATACTTTTATACCCTTGCTTTCCAAAATCCCCAAATCTACACGCACACACTACTGTAAGTGGCTCTGAATAAGAGTGTCAGTTAAATGTTTCTAGCTGAAACTCACCGCTCCTCCCGTGTTATATCCACTCCAACAGAAGGGGGCGCTGTCAGTGTGTCAGAGATGAGAGGCCAGAAGCGTTTCAGTATCAGTTTGAGAGATGTACAGCCTGTCTGCACGTAACTGACCACAAAGAAAGACCAGCGGTTACTACACACACACACACACACACAGCCATTCCCAGTTCCTTCTCCCTGCCATCTCACCTCTCATACTTGCTTTGCAGCAGTTCTTCGATCTGAGGCAGGATTGAGGTGCACAAGTCTAGTTTCCACAGTGACCTGCAGGAAATGTCAAGTACCGTTAAGAGTCAATGGTCACTAAAACAAATGGAGAGGCCACAAGTTCAACACGGAAGAAACCGTGGCCCTTTAAACTACTGGTGCTAACAAGAATCTACCTTCCTAATCTTCTTGTTAGTTTACACTCATGAAAGATCTGATCTCAATGGGGTCTGTTCATCTGAACAATGGCACCCATGAAAATGGTGTTTTGTCATTAACTAAATAAGTTCTGTTAATTTGTGGTGTGAGTGTTTCAGCATCCACTCACGCTTTGAGATTAATGATGTTGAGGATATCCACAACAATAGAGAGGTCCTTCATCGACACAGCCGAGTCCAAGGAGGTCTACAGTCAGACAAGTAACCAATCACAACACAGCTTATAAAACAACTTCCCTCTATACATACAAGTGATTGCCAGTCAAGGATTACATGCTTCTGCATGTTGAGTAATGTTAACAGCGTAAACATTGAGCTAGCGCCGCTCAGCGTTCAGGTAAGTGTACCTTGACGTCCCCACTGCCCCACACGGATCGGATGGTGTCCAAGTTCTTGTGTCGGCTGGTGAGCATCACACACATGGTATCGTGGCCCTTTCTGATCTGGGCCAAGGCTTCGTCATCACTCAGAACACTGGGACGGTTGTTACGAGCAGGCTGAATAGCAGAAAGAAACATACGCATTGATATACACTATGGTCAAAAGAATTGGGCCACACCTCTTTATCATCAATGCAGTCCCACTGCTACAGGCATATGAAATCAAGCACCAAGCCATGCACTCTGCCTTTACAAACATTTGCTTGAGAATGGGACGTTCTAAAAAAGCTCACTCAATGTGAGCGAGGTACCCTACTAGCAGGCCACTGTTGCAACAAGTCAGTTGTGAAATGTCTTCCCTCCAAGATATTCCACGATCAACCGTAAGTGTTATTATTGCAAAGACGAAGCGTTTAGAAACCACAGCAACTCAGCCAGTGGCAGACCATGTTACAGAGCGGTGTCACCGAGTGCTGAGGTGCATAGTGCATAAAAGTCGGCAACGTTATGCTGAATCAATAACTGCAAAGCTCCAGACCTCCTCTGGCATTAACCTCAGCACTAAAACTGTGCGCCGGGAGCTTCATGGCGTGGGTTTGTATGGTGGAGCTGCTGTATGCAAGCCTCACGTCACCAAGCACAATGCCGAGCATCCGATGGAGTGGTGTAATCATGGTGCCACTGGACTCTGCAGCATTGGGAAACGTGTTCTGTGGAGTGACAAATCACGCTTCTCTATCTGGCAAATGCCAAGAGAACGTTTCCTGACTGACCGCATTGTGCCAACTGTTAAGTTTGGAGGAACCGGGATAATGCTATGGGGTAGTTTATCTGGGGTTGGCCTAGGCCCCTTAGTTCCACTGTATGTAAATGTTAATGCCTCAGTACTGCCTAAGTAGTAAAAAAATAAATAAATAAGTTACAGTTAAAAGGTTAATAAATAAAGGTGGATGTATTAAATGTGTGTGTGAGAGGGGAGTGAGTTCAAACAATACAGAAATTAGTGAACACAGATTACACCTTCTTCTGGCCCCTGCTACTATATGTTTGCACACGCACTTGTACGTTTATATACACACACTCACAGGCAAAAAATCTCCTACGTTGAGGCCTATTGGTTCATTCCTGGTGGAGAAGATGATGTTGGTCTGGGTTTTGACCTTTGCCACAGCAACAGGTGGTGGAGGGGCAGGGCGGGGTGTGGGTGTGTGATCGGAGCCTTGACATTGCGTTGTCACCACGGGAATGGGACGGGGTGCTGTGGCAACCACCGTAGGCTCCACCCTGAGGACAGGGGTGGAGGAGGCCAAGGGAGCGTTCTTCAAGCTGGCCTGAAATCATACAAATTAACACCACACCAAAAATGATATATGTACACATACAACTTCTAATAGACCACTGCACCTTTTTATGTCCTTGAAAATATGTTTTGAGTGAGGAACAGAGGGGTTCAATTTGCAGTGGTCTCTTAAATTGAACCCTTCTGTTCCTCACTCCAAACTTAGCTTTTCAGCTTTTTGGAAAATAAAGTAAAAGGTGCAGTGGTCTCTTCAGAGAGCTTTGGAAGAGAACCAAATCACACTTATTTACATACAAAAGCTCACATACTGCAGAAACATTTTAATGTTTTTGGCACATTCCTGAAATGCCTGTATGTTTTACTACTCAATCAACCATTACTTGTAATGGAAAAACACCAATCAGTTGCTCATCCCAAGTAGTCAGTGGAGAACAGACCTGCTGCCTGTCGGGTAGCGGAGTCATGAGCTCTGCCAGGCCTTGGTTAGCCCTCACCACAAAACTCTCTGAGACACATGAGAGAGAAGAGACAACATGGCCACATTTCAAAGACAACAGATCAACGCGATGGGTTCATCACACGGTAACACCGGTCACTCCCAAGGTTCTGATTGAGGAGGACTCACCGTCTTCTAGTGGGGCAGGGAAGGGCTCATTCTTTGGGGGGGTGCGAGCTGGGGTGGGTACAAAAGGAAAATAGGACTTTAGGTATGACATTCAAGCGTGATTATAGATGCTGCTAGATTAGGAGGTGATACATGCATTCCAGGGTTCCCCATGTTGGCCATTGGATCCCCTGGGCTAGAGAAGTGAGGGGCCACACAGCTTGTTATCGGCACACAGCTCAAAAGCCGGCATCGGTGAAAATGAATACCTTGATCTCATGATTTCCTATTTTAAATATTAATATTAAACACAATGTTGTTATGGTAATGGTTAGCATTGACAGACTATTATGAGTAAATGTACCTCCATGTCTTTTGAACGCTTACATTGAAACATTCAAAAACAAAAATCTTTCCCTTTCATTTGATGCATTTCCTCCAGTGTGCTTTTAACTTATACTGCTATGCTTTCTATTTCTGTATTTGGTTTTCAGATATATTTGGAAATGTGTCTACTTGACTGGGAGAAGGACTGAAGGAACATATCCAAAGCCATGGTGCTGCAGTACATGTATACCAGGGACCGCGGCTTACACAGCTGGATCACCATAGGCCCCATCATTCCCCTTCACAAAAATAATAAAATAAATAATAAAGCTGTTCAAAATAATAAATGAATGGCTAAAAGTGTAATATGGACCCACAGATAGAGCTCTTTGGCTGGAAGATCTCTTTGTAGTCCTCAGGGTTGCGGATCTCAGCAGAAGACTCTTTTTCGTCTTTCTCGTCCTCGCTACTAGGACTCCTCCTCTCCCCCTCAGGACTGCGACGTTCCGACTCGGAGCTCTGCTTCACCCTGGGAAAAAACAAAACAACGCTCGCATTTAGAGCATTTCGTCTAAAACGCGAGGATAGTGGGTTGAATTTACAGGACCACACATAAGTAAAATGTGTCGCAAACCCTTATCCCTGTAGCTAATCCATCAGCATTTTGGTTTGTTTGTTGTGCCCACTATTATGGCAATTTACTATGTCTAGGATTGTAATTTAGGATGGTAAGAAAGAAAATGTCTTTAGCACAATTAACAGTTTATTAAAGATTTACTTGCAAGGAGAGTCTGGTTCCCTATCACCCAGAGTGACAGGGAAGCATCTCTGCCAACCCCAAAGGTACATACATTCTTATACACTCAGGTTATTTGCATATGCAT
>JACXGK010000182.1:95928-131779 GCA_016801125.1 Novumbra hubbsi | reverse complement strand
ACAGACACACACAACTGCACCACCTATCGCACTTATCACAAACTGAAGACATGGTTAAAGGACAACCAGACTTGTGAACATAATCCTGCTTTTCATGTTGCCAGAAGCATGAGAGGTGTGTAAACACGGTTGTTTTTATGTATTTTGTTGCTTGTTGTGCTATTGTTCTGGTGTGCTACATGTGGCATATTGGGTCGAATTCTACAAACTCAAGCTTAAATCGAAAACATTCAGAGGTGGGAAAATACCTCTGTGCGCTGCAGGTGGTCAGAGGCCGGTCGTAGTTGCGGCGCAGCGTGGATCCTTTCAGGGAGGGCTCTGTGAGCGGCTGGTGGTCCTGGACCACGCCTTGGATGACCGAGCCGGACTTCTTGACCCGCGTCAGATCCACCACGTAGGACGAAACATTAGTCAGGTTGTATGATACGCCAATCTAGAGGGTTGTGGGGGGGGTTACAGCAACAGAAAAGAAGGGTCTAGTGGAGCAAACATTTTGTAAAGCCAAACGCAACAGTAACGGTTTGTAGATGAGACATAATGTGTACCACCAATATACCACGTCTACCGGCTGTTCTTAGGAATGACACATTGACCGTGGTATATTGGCAACATACAACTGACCTGTGTTTCCTGGCTTTTATAACATTTTATTAGAACCAGCATTAAGAATTTGAATTAAACCTAATGGGCTTTGTTTAGGTGTTAATGTAAATGACTTATAATGTCGAAGAAATATAAATCAGATACTGTCAATTCTAAATCAACTTAAGCAGTGATGGGGAATGAGACTGCACATCTCAACCCTTCACTTGGTAATAATGTACACCTAGTCTTAATCCTGAAAGGCCTTTAATGGCTGCGTTTATTTACAATTGGATTTATTTGACAGAGTATGTCATTAACAACTTGCAAGGAGTACCAGAAATCGAACCCTGTTTCCCAAAAAGCAAATAACAAAAAAAAGAAAAAGAAAACCCTATTCAATCGACAATAATACAACAACCACATTATAGAATTACAGCAATTGGTCTCCTCGGCTCACAAATGCCTCCAGAATATTGTACTAAGAGTTGGAGAGTCACACAAGGGTAAACACGCCCCTGTCCCGTGGCTGGCATAGAAATCAACAGTTGATATTCTGTCTCTGTACTATTCTAAATTCAATATAGGGATAAATTATTTGCACATCATTTCATTTTGCTTTTATTAGCATTTTCCGCAGAATTTTGAAAAGGGGGTTGTGAAAAGCGAGGTTGGAGAGCATCAGAACAGTAAATTCCGCTACCATCCAGGAGTCGGAACAGACTTCACTCAAGGTACAATATTGGGAAACCCCTCTACCCCTCGTTAGCGATTGTGACCAACAAGATGTGACTGTTCTCATTGGTCCCTCCTAAGATGACCATGTCATGACCACGCACCAACTGGTGGTTGCAGACAGCCAGGTCGGCCACCTTGCCCCAGCCCACTGACACCAAGTCAAAACAGCGGTCGGGTTCCCAGCCATGCACTCGCAAAGAGTCCACAGCCCCGCTGTACAGGCAGCAGCCATCCAGGTTAAAGGCTAGACACCTGAGAGAAGATGAAAGACAAGGAAAGGCACGTTTATTTGTATAGTACATTTTATACACAGGGCAATTCACACGACCCTGCACAACAATTCTCAACTATAATTACAGTTTATACCAACACACTTTTATTTAGTCTTACTTAACCAACATGATTCATTAGCTAAGCTAACAGAGCTGAAGCTAGGCTATGTGCTAACAATGAACAGACCATAAATCATTTTGTCCCAGCTTTGTTGAAATGTGTTGCTGTTGAATAAGAGAGGACCCAGGATAGAGTCTTGCAGAACTACATGTCATGTGTGTTCCACTTATACACTTATACGTTTATAATGGAGACAAAGTATTCCCCGGCTTGTAAAGAAAACTTGAACCAATTTAGGACTGTGTCACTAAAACCAACCAAAAGGGTTAGAGCAGTGGTTCTTAACCCATTTCTCAGGGAACCCCAGCCAGTCCGGGTATTTGAACTACCCTTTAGCTAGCACACAAAATCCTCAAGCCCTTGATTAGTGTATCTGCTGTGCTTGTTCCGGGCTGCAGCTAAGATGTGGGGTTTCGTGTCTGGGGTTCCCTGAGGAACGGGTTAAGAACCACTGGGTTAGAGGCTACGCTTCTTCAAATAAAAATGAGCTATTAACTATTTGCAGTAGATCTCTTGCTAAGCAACTAAAAACATCTTTAAAAAGATAATAGAACAAAAAGAAAGAGAAAGCGAATATAAATAAATGGAAAGAGAAAAATAAAGGTGCAGTGGGATAATTCATATAAAGAGCCAGTTGCATCTAAACTGATTACATAATGGTGGCCAGACAATGTCACCAACCACACTTGATTAGAGAAGGCAGCCCTGACCTGACTGGTCCCGTTTCTCCTTCTGAAGAGCCAATCATCTTGAACTTCTCCAGATCCCACAGTTTTATGGTCCTGTAGGAAACAGGCGTATACAGACATATTCAGTGGTGATGAGGCCTGTGGAAACCACAGCCATCCTTAAGACATACTGTCTCTGCACAATCATTTCTTCGTTTAAGAATAATTAAAACCTAACAATCTAGTAAAAACCCACACAAGTTGAATACAGCAACTTAGCTCACGTATTCAGGTAAGTAATGACCAGGAAAACTGCAGAACATAGTACTTGTATGTAGAATACCTTACCTGTCAGAGCTGCCTGACGCTAGCAGATACTCATTGGGATGGAACTGCATTATGTTAACAGCTCCAGTGTGTGCTGTGAAGTCTGTGATCATCTTCCCCGCAGTCAGGTCCCAAAGCTAGAAGGCAATGCTCAAGAAGGTCAGAGTAGAAGACAGCAATAGGAGGTCCTTCCAGTCATGAAAATCGCAAATGCTTTTTCCCCCTCGGCTCCCTCATAAAATCAATCAGAGGCGAGGGAACACTGGCTTTCTGATCTTAATTGGCATGAGAAAATTAGCAGGTTATATTCTTTATAGATTTGATAGGCTAAGGAAAGGTGGAGAAGGAGCAGAGTTTGCCAATTCGAAGCTTATAGCATCCCAAGCACATGTTTATGTAGCAGATACATCCTGTCCCCCTGCTACATTAGAAGTTCTTGTTGAGGTTATAACCCTTGTATGTCCTCTGAGATGGTTATCTAAATCCTGACAGTCTATTCACAGCCTCTGATAAACTGAAGAGCATATGTATTGATTTTAATATCACACAGATGTAATGCCTACTGCAGCGCTCAAATGTAAGAGAGACCTTGGTCCCATCTTCATTTCTACGCGTAAATAAAAAGGAAAACAATATTAGGTACCTTTTTTATAATCTACATTTGTATTACTTGTCTTACTGGTCTTCATGTTCTTTTAGATTCCCAGCCTGAGCAATGATCCTTCAATTGGGGATAAATCAAATTTGACAGCAACCTTAATGCTGCACATGTGGGGGCCAACAGAAAGGTAATAATGTCCTGGTGTGTGTGTGTGTGTGTGTGTGTTGTGTGTGTGTGGGTGTTGGGCCATTACCTTGATGGTGCTGTCATCACTAGCAGAGGCCAACCATTTCCCATCTGGACTGAAGGCTAGGCACCTCACCGCCTGGGTGTGACCCTGTGAAAACACAACCACCCATATCAAACCAGCACAACACACCTGCGTCACCACACACACACACATGCCCGTCTACCCAGACGGTCAGCTCCTCTTATCTTGGTGTAATCCCCGGCTGAACTCTGCTGCCAGACAGACAAACCACCAGCGTCACCACACACACAGACCCTCCTATCCAGACGGTCAGCTCCTCCCGTCTTGGTGTAATCCTGGTCTTAACTGGTCTTAACTAAACACATAATGGCCTTTCACACACATCTTACCTTGTACCTGAACACACAGCCCTTCCTCCGTACATCCCAGAGCTGTAAAAGAAAATAGATGCTTAAGTATCTAAGTATCTGGCCCGCTCTGTAAGCATGGTGCTCGCATAGCCATGGATGTGGGTTCGGTACCCACATGGGAGTCGTATGTACTGACTATTGGAAATGTCTCTGGATAACAGTGTCAGCTAAATAACTAGTTCAAAGATAGAATCCACATCACTTACTCACCTTGATGTTGGTGTCCATGGAGCCAGATGCCAGGTATTCCCCAAACGGGTGGAAATCCAGGCTGCAGATGCTGGCTTTGTGGCCCATTAGAGTTCTCAGGACTGAGATGACATAGCAAGACAGTGTTAGTGCACCTTTAGAAGAAAACACACACACTAACAGAAGGTATTGAGGAAAATCAATCTCACTCTTTGCAGCCTCCAGATCCCATACACGCAGCGATCCGGACTGAGAGCCAGCAACCACCTGTTCTTCAGAGTTATTAAACTGTACACATCCTACCGGGTTGTTATGGCCAGTCAGACTCTGAGAGAGACAGAAAGAAAGGGAGGTGATGAGACTTCATGATACGTATCCAACTAAACTCAAGTGTAGGGCTTTATGCTGGCCTTTTTCTTACAAGAAGCAAGTGCTACTAAGTTGAAAGTCTAGGTAGAAGGAAATACATCTTTTAAGACAATTGTGGCTAAACAGGGTTGGGATCAATTAAATTATGCATTGATGGGAGCCAGCTGTTTTTAATATGTCTGCAATCAAAATCAGACATCTCAGAGTTGAGTAAGTTGAACCAGTAAAGGGCATCATTCACAAAGGTAAGAGATCACACTGTAGCCGCAAACACTTAAATAAAGGCCTGACTGTTCTGTACCATGATGCAGTTGGGTTTGCTGACAGCCCAGATGTTAACTCTGCAATCCTCACCACCTGTGGCTAGCAGACGGCCCGAGCTCTTCCCCAAGGCCAGACAAGACACATTACTGGAGTGGGCCACAATCTCCTCTGGAACAAAAAGGGACACACCAGAAATTGTAATAATATTCACATGATGGGCTTGAAGTGGCGTGTGAAATCGAGGCTTTACTCACGTAATTTCCATGAGGTTTTGGTGGTGTTGGCCACAGCCATTGTGATCCTACAGACATCCAACACTCAAAGGAGTGTTGTTATAATCTGCACAGAACTTGCTGCTTCAAAGGTGTTGACTGTATGATACGACCTTAAGTTTCTCTTCAATGAATGAGGGGGGAACACCAAGGTTAAAACATTTATTGTCTAACAAATTGTTGCTAAAGCCAGTGTCAAAAAAGATACAAGAACAACATCAGCATCTATGAGCCTTTATATCTGTCGATCCTTGCAGCTGAGGGATGTACAAATAAATATAAACTGATTACAAGAGCTGATTATTACCACGTAAACACATTACGTTTGCGAGGAGGACTGCTACTTACAATGTAGCTGCTGTACAGTGATCAAGCAAACTACAGCCGTTATTATGTAGCGTTAGGCGACTACGAACAGTTCTGCTAGTTACTTTCACTTACACTACCCAGTTTGCTACAGTACACATTGGGCCGGTTTAGCAGACAAAGGTTAGGCCTAGTCTAAGACTAAAGAAACAAGCTCAATTGAGTTTTCTATTGAACTCGATTTTTAGCCCTAGACTAGCCTTAATCCTTGTCTGCGAACCGGCCCGTAGTTACAATATCTAAACTAACACTACAGTACCTGGCAAGCTAGTATATAGTTCAGGCTGTACTGTATCTAGCAAATGTAATTTCGATAAAGTTGTATTGAACATGTATTAGCAACCAGCCTGATTGTCAGCATAATTAGTGTAACTTATTTACGCGTTGACAAGCTAGGTAATTAGCTTGCTAGTTTGAGATATGGGAAAAACATAACAACGCAGAACATACCTGCATTTGAAGAAAATACGGGACAAATGTATATCTTCTTGTGTCTGTGGAATAGAATATACAGTATAGTAGAAACTTAAAACTCGGAATCAAGAATAATATGTCTACTTAAGTCCTTATGTTGTGGTTGTTGTTGTTGATTATGACGATGATGACGATGTGAGGCTGCTGGCGCCCATAATTAACTCGACACAACTGCCTGGTAGCTTAGCAACTGAGCTTGAGTTCACTGCGCTATAGCAGAACTCAGTATGAAGAAATGAGACACCGTCCAAGATGGACGAATGTTCTTCTTCGTTTTTTTTATATGGAGGTTGGCAACCAGAGGTTTCCGGTGCATTACCGCCACCAACTGGACTGGAGTGTGGATCAGAGATTCTGAAGACGGTACAGCAGTAGTCACCAAACCTTTGAAGCCACAGATCACTTTTTCATTCAAAATATGAACTGAGATATTCCATTGCAAAAACACTAGAAAAATACAATTTCATCATTACATTTATTTTCATATTAACAATCATCATCCTTCTGTCTGTATTCATAAACATTGACAGACTTAATACAAACACAACACAAGGCAGAAAGTGCAAAAATGTATCTAGCAAAGCTCACTAACAGGCTCAGCACGCGCACACACACACACACTTGCACACACAAGCTCAGCACACACACACACACAAGCTCAGCAAAAGTATTACATCCTAACAAAGCAAGAGCACCATATGTTCAGTAACAGGCTGATACACCTGGTATGGGCTACTTGCACTCACAGTGGGGATGTATTTCCCTTTAAAAAAATACTGCTTGCCAGTTTCTGGCATGCGTTAGTTACATACAATTGTCTCACAGTGCAAATTTTAAGTAGGTAAACATGAGTGAGACTCAGAAAAAGATATCTAAGAACACATTATTTCAGAAACAGGAAAATAAATATTCAGAACATTGCTCTATACCTCAATAAAGTTGGTGTTATTAGTATGCATAGCTTTCCAAATACGCCGGGACCACTTCACTATTCATTATTGAGGAGAAAGCTGAAAGAGTTGTGCATGTAGCCCATTCCACATGTAGCTCAAAACTAGCTTCTGATTGGCTTGATTATATTTTCCCTCACAGAACAACACACACACAGCCAATCACAGAAATAATAGAGATTCAAATTGAAAATAAAACTGTGTATCCTAGCAAAAAATCCAGTTTCTCTTACGAAACGGCATACACAATAAACCCTACATTATCTGATTTATTTTTCAACAAAATATTTAAATCTAACTATAATGATTAATTCCTCCTTAATTCTATTAACATTCCCTCCTGTTCACTCCCATAATTCTGGTACTGAAATAAAAGCCTGTTTGGCCAAGCCATCCACCTCCTTATTTCCTTCCACTCCCACATGAGCTGGTACCCACATGAACCTCACCCTTACTCCCAATCTGTCAAATCATATAATGTTACTGTAAAATCTCAGTTGAAATATATTGTCTATTTTGAGAGGCAAATGATTTTAGACTAATCAGTGCAGCACACGAGTCTGAGCAACTAACCCCTCTGGTCTCACCTCCTCCAACCAATCTTTAGCCAACAGAATAGCCAGAATAGTACTGTTACTGCTACCTTAAATTCTGACAAATAAAATGCTGCCCCCGTCCTTCCTGTTCTTAGATCCATCTATGTAAATCTTCAAGTAAGCATATTATTCTTCATGTAAATGCTCACTAACAATACTTGTTGGGATCAACCCAAAATCAATAATTGGTGAATGTAACAGACAGGATGGAATAACTGGGATAACTATTGTTAGATCTTATTTTTTTAGAAGCATTCTCACCTCTATTGTCATTCTTTCACAACTCCATTCAACATTTACCAATACAGCGTTAGACATATTACATCACCAATATGCCTTCCTCAAAAAAATAGTTTGTGCACCACTTTGACACTCTACTCAGTTCCCAAGCGTATACAGTATCTTTAAAATGAGATGTGATGCAACACAGTGGTAAACATGCCCCTGCTTCAACTGTGAAATGTGTTGCTGGCATCAAATTCAAAATGTGCTTGTATTCTTCCAAAAACAATCATGTTTCACTTTTTCAACATTTGATATGTTGTATTTCTACTTTGTCAATAAAAAATTAGGACTAAATTATTTGGACACCACTGCATTCTGGTTTGTTATTGTATGTATTTGCATTTCACGTAGTGTCCTAACTTTTTGTATATTCATTACTCAGAGTGGGCGAAATCCTTTTGACAGACCTATTAATGGGCAATGAAAGCTATTGGAAGACTTGTAGTAGGAGCTAAGACAGTGATGTTTGGGCAAACTCTTTACATCTGTATTCTGTAAATATCACTGAATAAGTGCATACCCCATTTCATGAGTGCACAATCTTTAGATTTGTCTTTTCAGTCCAGTATATATTCTATGTTCAAAACAATGTGTACATTAGTATGCTGTCACTATTATCAATATTAAAGCTGCACTCATTTAATTGAGAATGTTTTGTCTGTAGATATAAACATGGTGTCTATGTAAAATGCAGCCCTGTGAAAGATCTTTAGGACCACAGACAGCTCCCGTTACCTAAAAGCAGTTAACGAAGCAGCGGAACCCTTTTATAATCATCATCATTCTATTGTAATGTGCCTGTGGTATTACAGTTGTATGTATTTAGATAGCAATTACATACACTGCAAACACTAAGTTATGTTTTACTCAACAGTAACTCAAAGTTTGTGAAGAGTTCCTGATGCTTTAACCCTCTGAGAAGGAAGAAGGGGAGGCCAGGGCCCAGCGGTTTGCTGTGACTCTACCAGATCAAAATGATGTCAGATATGTCAAGCACATGACTGGATAGGGAGAGAAGCACTAAAACCAATGATATGGCAATGATCTTTTCAGAATTATTTAATGCATTTTCAGGATTTTATTTTACAGGAAAGCGCAGAAAGAGAGAGCTTTTGCTGAAAGAGCAGTGGGCAAGCGTTTAATACCTTCAGCAGCAGTGGCTCACCTGCTGTTGCTTTGTCGACATGTAGGGAAAAGCATTGGATTGTCCAGTGGTCTAGGCAGGTGCCTGCGGTGCCACAAGTATCACTGCATTCATATTTGGAATTATTCCAGGAATGCAGTCAAAGCATTTCTCCCCTCGTAGCTGACTATACTCTTTTACAGCGATTTGGTTAACCAGATTTCAAAATATTAAACATTTTAAATACGGATTTAAATGTTCTATATAATGCACATTTCCAGAAAAGCCTGGTGTCTTCATTTACAATGTTAATTCAGTGCCTACACCTCCTTAATCTGTGAGGTAATTTGACCAGAAGAAAAAGAGTGTAAATGCTGTAATGCAGGTTTGATTAAGGTGATTAATAGAAGATGAAATTTAAAGAATAAGAGACTGGTGATTTTAAAATAATTTAAGTCGTATGCCTACCCCTGAGTTAGACGATGGCAGGAGGAAGAAGCAAAACGATGATACAAACACTGACAATATAGAGATTTCAAAGCGACGTTCTATTGGGATAGAAAGCAGTTTTCCCAAAAGCAATACTAGTCATGGTAAATGATGATGCAACATACTGTGCTCATTATTTTAAAGGTGAGCATCCACCAACAGATGGCGACAGACTCATACTGTTTAATATTGTGGCGACCATATGACAACCATTCAAAACTTCTGGTTTCCCCCTCTCCTAATCAGGGAGTCAGACCTGGGACACCGCATGAGCGGTAATTTGTTGTATTACACATTTTCTTTTACGGTTATTTTCTATTTCAATAAACAATCATTAAAAAAATAAAGCAATAAGACACACGGTGGTGTGGCTATGGCCAATATATCACGGACAAGGGTGAAAGAATTTCATGGCATAAAAAACAGCTGAAAGAATAATAGGGTCACATGTGTAAAATGTATTACTGCTTTTAGACAATTGATCCGCAGTCAGGGTTTCTGGTGAAGTCCCGAAAGGGAGAAGTTGCATCCTAGGATCGGTGTTAGCCCAACATACCCATCCATGCCACCACTGGATGTATAAAAAGGATCCCTTTTCTCATCACACCCTAGTGACTCCTTGTGGTGGGTCAGGGTTCCATTGAGCTAAATCTGTGTTGGAGGTTGGAGAATGCTTTCCCCTCCAGCATACATGCTACAGCAAACTGTGTCACAAGAAGCAGAGTGGCTCGATGAAGTACATTTTGGGGGAAACTATCGATCTTCGACTGAATTGACAAGGCAAAGCCATTACTGTTAGAGGAAATAACAAAATAGTTGTTGTTGTCAATCATCTAGAAAAGAGATACTTTTATTCATACCACTGAAAAACCTGGAATTTTCTCCTTTGAATGAAAGCATCCTGCTATACTAGTTATCTCTAATAACCCTGTTCAGGGCTATATTTCCACAGAGACTACAAGGCAGGTCATTTCATTAAGTGTGTTCTTCTTTCCTCGGATTCTGTTAGATTATTTGATTGCAGTGTGTGTGTATTTGCGTAAGACTGATAGAACTGTCTACCTTTCTTCAGGCATAATGGAACAGGACAGTTTTCTCTGTATATTTTTGTGGACAGTGTGTAAAGAAACATTTGCTCTGCGAACACAAAGAAAACTGCAATGTATTGTCGGGCGTGAAAGTCGGCATGTTCTGATATGACTGCTTATAGTAAACTAACGGAGAGGAAATGACAATCTCTGTGTACGTTTCCTTCTCTCATTTCCCCCCAGTACCTTTCTCGCACTGTGCTCACCGTACACCGTGCTCACCATACTCACCGCACACCGTGCTCACCGTACATCGTGCTCACCGTACTCACCGTACTCACCGTACACCGTGCTCACCGTACACCGCGGTCACCGTACTCACCGTACACCGTACACCGTGCTCACGTACACCGTGCTCACTGTACACCGTACTCATCGTACTCACCGTACACCGTGCTCACCGTACATCGTGCTCACCGTACTCACCGTACTCACCGTACACCGTGTTCACTGTACTCACCGTACTCAGCGTACACCGTGCTCACCGTACACCGTGCTCACTGTACTCACCGTACACCGTACACCGTGCTCACGTACACCGTGCTCACTGTACACCGTACTCACCGTACTCACCGTACACCATGCTCACCGTACTCACCGTACACCGTGCTCACCGTACACCAGGCTCACCGCCCACTGTGCTCACCGTACACCGTACTCATCTTTTTCTTTCACCTGTTAAAACGTTTCTCCCCCCTACTTTTTACAATTGCTGCTCACCATTCATACCAGCAATACTATAAACTTGCTGCTGCTTTAAAAAAAGTTTTCAGGCATGATTTTTGCTTTATTTGACAAAAACATTTTGCTGAATGAGCAGTGGGCCAGATTTGAATGCATTTGGCAGCAGTTCATGTGTACCAGAGGCAATTGGACATCCCTAGGCCATCTGCTGTTTATATACTTGTAAGCATAGGCTTGTCTAGTGTTGTCCAGTGTTCTAGGTCGCTGTCTCTTGGGTATATGTATTGCTGAGCATAGGGTAAAATTTGGGGCCACAAGTCTTTCTGCAAAAACACCCTTCTTTACATTGACCAACTATCTCTATCAAAGAAAAACATAAATGCCTAAAAAAGATGTATGTATAAAATAAAACAGAAACAACACTGATCTCTCCACTTTCTGGCATCCTGTCATCTACTCTCCCTCTTGCAACCTCCACAGCTCAATGCTTGCAACACCTCTTAGATTCTGATACTTTCCCTCCCCACTCCAATCTCCCCTCTATCCACGTCTCTCTCACCCTTCTCCTCCAACTCACGTCTCCCAGACAGAAAGGTGTGATGGAGTACAGAGAAGAATCCATCTTTAATGGAATGATTATCCATCCGTGGAAGCACGAGGGGTAGACACGTATGCCAAATATAGGTGTGCATCCAGACAAGTTCCATGTTAGCTTTGATCAAATTACCAAGAGGCAAGTGCAGAAGCAAAAACAAAGCGAGCGCTTGATGAAGTCTGAGACTGTTGTGAGCTGGCAGTGAAATGTCAGCGCCACAGTATCTGATGAGTTACGCCCGGCACTGCACACCGACTACCGCCTGAGTGAATGCGACTGGAGGGCATGAGTCTGAGGCGGTAGGTCTTAGAGCGTGAGAGATGTACTGACGGAGGCAGTGGGGGAAAAAGAGAGAGAGAGAGAGACACTTGGAACAAGAGGGAGAGCCAGACAGAGAGAGGGGAAACAGACAAAGAGAGGCAGCGAGAGATGGAGCGGGAGGGAGACATGGAGAAAGATATGCTGAAGATGAAAACAAGAAAAGGACCAAGACACACGGTTGAGTAATGGGGGTTTGATTCCCCTGACATGTGAGGACTCTGTGAAATCCAAATGACTGATCTACACACTGTGTGCCATCTCTACAACAGCAATAACAACACGTGATGACACAGCGGAGAGACAGCGAGATGGATGGGGGGGTTGGGTGGGTGATGAAGTTAGATCCCAGTAATGGGAATTCCTTTGTCAAATTAGCCTAGCGCTAATGAACAAGCTTCAGATGCAGTAATAGGGCTTTAATGAAAGAGGGAGTTGGAAACCATTCGTGCTAACACTAGAAACACTGACTTAATGCACTACTCATCTTATCCTCATTACCAACTGTTTATAAAGCCATTTGGACCTGATGATGAGAATGCAGACAAAACTCTGCCTAAATAAGTGCTATGGATTCACCCACACCTGCAGCTGAAACCAAAAAAGATTTCCTGGAAGTACAGCACAAAAGTCTTTTCCTGACTGAATTGTCCACATCGTTCTTTATTATAAAGTTTTCCTTTCTAAAAACGTCTGAGACAAACTTCAGCTTCAGTATTGTGCAAAACAACTTGTAAGCTTAAACAATCTATGATATCAAAGTGATCCTAGAGTTAAGGATGTAGAGAGTTAAAATGATATAGACTACTCAGCTGTAGGGCAAGAAGTGCTGTCCTCTCGTTCTGGGATACGACGCGAACATTTACTGCTGTCTCTGTACACCTAATTATTGGTGCCTATCTCAATCCTGGCCGAATGCAAACTATATTAAACCTGTCAGGGATATACACCTCAGCCAACAAGGCAAAGCAGTGCCATCCATCAGAATCACCGATGCAATAGCTACAGCGCCATTCTACCACAAAATGCCCCGTATCTTCCTTGTTTTCCTAAAAAGAAAACCTCCTTCCTACTCCAATTACCTGGCCACACATGTGTCTAGAGAGATGGAGTGACGGATTGGGTGGACAACCGCAAGGCTTGAAAGAGGTCGGATCTCCAGGGGGGGGGGTGAGTTAATGAAATGGATGGGAGTTGTCAGGCAGCCCGTCCCAGGCCCGTGCCATGGGTTCGGAGAGATTGGGGCCTCAATCTCCTCTAACGAGTGAAGGCCTCTAAACCAAAACAGGCCCAGGCACCCATTTTGGCCCCAGCACGGACAAGTCAGTTAGTGCTCCGTTCTAGAACACAGTGTCGCCTGTCCATTCCATGACTCGAGGTCTGTTGTAGAATAAACACTGGTTTCATTCAATTCATTGAAATTCTGGTTTATTCTAGACCTGGGACTTTACCCACATGCCAGGGACTTTACGCACATGCCAGGGACTTTACCCACATGATGGATCCTGGGTCAGAATGCCGAAGGTTTTGCGGTTACGCACCCAGAACCCACAGGAATTCCAAACGCCTCGTTTCGGACCAAATACTTGAGTTCTAAACTCTGAGCATTATCTCGATGATTTAGCTCTTGTAAGATTGCCATGAATCAAGTGGAATGTGTAGTTTAGGCTTAAAAGAGCGATTGGCAGAGAGAGAAAGAGGGTGGGAAGGATAATGAAGATAGAAGATGGAAGTGATTGATATGAAAGAATGATGATTGCTGTTGGAGCAGAACCCCCCCAGGCGGTTGTTTCCTGGAAATTCTCCCCAGTCTCACCCTTTCATCCCCCACATACTCACCCCCTGACTTCCCCGAGGCAAACACCCGCCAGATTTCCGGACCCCTGCTTCGCCATGGCAACATCTGAGCCCATCAGAGGGTAATGATGCGACCCAGGGAGTTCTGGGATTGTCTGAAGGAATCATATCAGTGGCGCCGTCTTATGACAAGCCTGCAGACGCTGCAGGCCAATACAATCAATATTCATGATATATATACCCTGTTTTGAAATAATATCCTTGCAGAGCATTTATAAACCTTATTGTTTTATCAACAGATCTGGTAGACTAGCCGGTCCTTTAAACCTTTCGTCCTTCTCAACAGTCAAAAAACAAAAAAAACGATCTCACTTAATGCAACAAAATAAATACCGATTTTGTAAATTTGATTTACTAGTAGGCCAAGATCTAAACCACACTGCTCAAAAAAATACTGAAAGGAAAATATTAAAGTTCAAAATCTTTACTGCACGTTGCATAATTAGTTAAAAATAAAACAATGTAACATTGGTTACGGGAAACCAAAATCACAGACAAATTGGCGGGCCTGCCAATTCGGGTGTTCTCTGGCGAATGCCAATCAAGCTGCATGGTGCTGGGCTGTGAGCACCAGTCCCCAGAAGAGGAGGTTGGGCCCTCATGCCACCCCTTTGGAGACTGTTTCTGACAGTTTGTTTAGAAACATACACACCAGTAGCCTGCTGGAGGTCATTTTGTATGGCTCTGGCAAAACTTGTCCGGTTCCTTCTCACACAAAGGAGTACATTCCGTTCCCGCTGCGGGGTTGATGTCCTTCTAAGGCCCAGTCCAGCTCTCCTTGTGTAAGGGCCCGTCTCCAGGTATCTCCTCCATGCTCTTGAGACTGTACTGGGAGACACAGCAAATCTTCTTGCAATGGCACATATGGATGTGCAGACCTGGAGGATCTGTGCAACCTAATGGGCTGCATGTACCGCCTCATGCTACCTGTAGTGACAAAGAAATGCTAAACTGTAAGGATAAGGAGAGGGCAATTGACTCTGGACACCATCTGCAAAACCATTCCCTTTTATAGGGGTTGTCCTGCTGTGGCCTCTCCAGTACACCTGTTGTCACTTTCATTTGCACCAAAACCGGTGACATTGATTCCGAATGCTTACACTTTCTAACTGGACAGATTGATATCACTGAAGTTGAAATTACTTGGTGTTATAATGTGAAGATTACGTGTTCCCTTTTTTAGCTGTGTATTTGAATAACATCAGAGTTCTGTAAACACATGACAATCTCATCTTGAACTCGAGGCAGTAGGCAAAGAATACATCTGATATGATAGTACTTAAATCAATTTGTTCATATTTGTGTCCTGCCTCCCTTTCATCACGCAGGTGCACACACACACACACACCTTCAAACCCAAACACTGATGCATTTCCAAAAACCCAGACACACGCCTCGGAGAAGTCAACAAACCATTTTATTTTCATCAAAAACATTTACATGATTTAACCAAGCATCTTTAACCCATCCACATTCTAATAGTACTATTCTGCTATTTCTTCTTCTCTCACATTCTCTATCTTTATCTCACTGTCTCTCTCTACGTCTTTGTCGCTCCTTCTCCGTTCCTCTCTTTCTCTCTCTCCGGCTCACTCTTTCCCACTCTCTTTCATTTTCCTCTCACTCATACTCCGAATGCCCAACTTGATCTGCCCTGCTTCAGTATTGTTTTCTCTCTTAACTACCCACTCAGTCTACTCCTGCCTCCCGTCCCTCTTTCAATCTCCTTCTCCATTTCCATCTCTCTCCGAGTCTAAATTAGATCAGTGCCCTGCAGTGTTATTCCATATCTTCCATTACCTGCATGTTAGATTGCATATCTCCCCTCTGCCATCTCCCACTTATCTCCTAATCTGTTTCTCTCTCTTTCAATCTTGCTCTATCTTTCCACTGCTAACCTGCCATTAACTAAGCCCGTTTAGTAATAACTGCTGGTTAGACTGAGTCATGGTACATGAGTTCCTGCTCCGCCTTCTGCAAATCTGTAACAATGAGAGGCTTTTGAGTTTGACCTGATATAATGCGCAGGCTGCTGTCTTTCAATATCCTTCTCCAACGCTCACTTGGTCTGTCTCTTTTTTCCTGACGGCGTCGGTCAGTCTCTTCCCTTTTATCTCTTTCAAAATGTCATGTCACTTTTCACTTTGTCCCACTCTCTCAAGCCACTTGCTTTGTCAGTTTTTCTATTCATCTCTCAATTTTCATTCAATTTGGTTAATTTTTTTTGTTCATGTCTTCCACTCTCTAGAGCTGAGCTGTATTGATGTACCAGTTAGGTCGATGTGAAAGCATGGCGATTTTGGACACTATGTGCTGGTAGAATAATGGTAGGTTATTGCGTTAAGGAAAATCATTGATACAATGACAGCAGATACAATGACATGGACCTCATGAAATAGACCTCACATTTTTTTACTGTTGCATTATACAGCTCTGGAAAGTCATCCAAAATAGGTGGAAGGTTTGAAGTGAAGAACAGAAGTGTTAAATTTGCAGTGGTCTTTTAAATCGAACCATTCGGTTCCTCACTCAAAAGTTTCTTTTTTAACTTTTTTGGAAAAGAAAAGGCAAAGCTACAGCGGTCTCCTCATTTCTTCCAGAGTCGTATATACACTATGTATATGTTATGGATATACACTATATAACAACTTGTTATGTATATACATTATATACACTATAATATAGTGTATATAGTGTATATACATAACAAGTTGTTATATAGGTTATATAGTGTGTATACATAACAAGTTGATATATAGTGTATATAGTGTATATACATAACAAGTTGTTATATAGTGTATATAGTGTATATGCATAACAAGTTGTTATATAGTGTATATAGTGTATATACATAACAAGTTGTTATATAGTGTATATAGTGTATATGCATAACAAGTTGTTATATAGTGTACATGCAAAACAAGTTGTTATATATTGTATATAGTGTATATACATAACAAGTTGTTATATATTGTATATAGTGTATATACATAACAAATGTTATATATTGTATATAGTGTATATGCATAACAAGTTGTTATATAGTGTATATACATAACAAGTTGTTATACAGTGTATATAGTGTATATATAGTGTGCATTTGGTAATTTCTATGACATGTTATATTAAGAAATGTTTATGCTTCAGAGTTTACAATAAATGTTTGTGTTCTTAAAACTTTGTCACGTTGCCTGGAACCAAATAATACTATTGAGTGCTCCTCCCACAACCTGCACCTAAACATGTTCACTTCTAATAACCTTACAAAATGATAAGGCAATGGAAGTATCTCTATGTACCGAGGGGGTGGGGCACATGTGTGGGATCCAACCCACACGCCTACAACCTTGAGGACCTCCAGGTGGCAATTTGTGAATGAAATGGGTTGCCAGTGTGAGGGAGTTAACAACGCACTGTAAGCTCACCCCACAAAGGGCAATGCATACCACTGTAAGGGCAGCATCTTAAAGCTCCTCAGGCAGTCAGCACCACGGATAGCAACACCAATCAATCATTGCAGGCCGTGCGAAAAGCACCTGTTAAGCAGACAAATAGGAGTAGATTGATAGATAAAGTAGGCAACGGTCTACAATAGCAAAACATGCAAAGCCTGCATACTGATAGGTGAGGAGCAACAGGGAATAACATGCTGGTAGATTTACTGGAATGAATAAAGCTATTAATAAATAACAATAAATTATGTTTCCTTCGCCAGGTTGTTTCTGCTCAGCCAATTAAGCCAGGTTGTCGTGTCACGTTATTCATTTATTCAGTCCATGCACTCTATAGAACAAATTCAAATCCCCAACAAGTGATTAATGAACAATTTACAAATGGCATTGTCTGTTGCTTTACGTTTGAAAACCTGCCAACCACTTTGGTTTTGTCAGGGTCACGCTCAGTACAAAGCAAAGTAAGGTTGAATTGTTTGGCCAAATCCATGCATAAATGCAAATACACTGCTCAAATATGTAGAGAACACAGTAATCGTCACAGTATAACACTGTGTAACACAAGTCAATGAAACATAAGGGATTGTGAATCAATGTCACATGTTTTTTTGTGTAAATAAAAGTGAGAACAGGTACGCTGGAGAGGCAACAGCAAGACAACCCCTAAAAAGGGAATGGTTTTGCAGGCAGTAGCCACAGACAATTACTTTCTTCTTTTCCTTCCTGACTGATTCTTCTCCAGTCTTGTGTTTTGCAAGTCTCCTTGTCACTGCTGGTAGCATGAGGTGGTACCTGCATCCCAATAAGTTTGAGCATGCAGGATGGGACATCCATACGCGCCATGACAAGAGGGTTTGCTCCGTCTCAAAATACAGTCTCAAGAGCAAGTTGGAGATACTAGGAGGCGAGCCATTACATGAGGAGAGCTGGACAGGGCCATATAAGGGTATCAACCCAGCAACAGGACTGGCATCTGCTCCTTTGTGGGTGGAGACCATGTTCACACTGAGCAC
This sequence comes from Novumbra hubbsi, assembly GCA_016801125.1. NCBI lineage: Eukaryota > Metazoa > Chordata > Actinopteri > Esociformes > Umbridae > Novumbra > Novumbra hubbsi. Next base: position 113,465 of record JACXGK010000182.1, on the reverse strand, counting down.
ATGGGACAGATGTAAATTTGTCGGGAGGCGCTTTGGTAAACTTTGCTGCCTGCAACATCCTCCAGCATGAGTGGTTTTGCGGTGGGTCAGTGATGGTCTGAGGAGGCATATCCCTGGCGGGTCACACAGACCTTCATGTACTAGCCAACGGAACCCCAACTGCTATTAGTTACTAGGATGAAATCCTCTGACCCATCGTCAGAACGTACGTGGGCCCTGGGTTCTTGCTCGTGCAGGACAATGCCCAGCTTCATGTGAGTGTTCAAACAATTGCAGTTTGAATCCAGCCTTCAATCGGTTGGGGATTTTAGTTTCCATTGACTGTTGTTCCATAATTTTGTTCTCAACAAATTACACAATGTGCAGTACAGATTTGAATCTTTAATATATTTCATTTATCAAGCCCCGGTGTGGGATTTAAGTGTTGTGTCATGTCTGACTGGCAAGGTATCATTGTGTGGAGCACAATGAACAAGGAAACTTCTGAATTTTCTTCAAGAACTTACTATACATGGATTACAAAAGCAGTAAAGAGGAGCCGTGAACTAAGGCTTGACACAAATAAAACAATGGCACCAACAATGGACCAACAAGAAACACTGGGACGGAGGAACATATATAGAGACTAAACAAGGGGTTAACGAGACACAAGTGCAGAAAATGAACTAACAAACAGAACATAGACATAGGAAAACTGAAAAGCATAAAACATAGAAATACAACACATTGCATATATTTCTAAATCAAAATGCTGGAATACAAAGCCAAAGAAAACAGTGAGCTACTATCAAAATATTTAGCAAATCACTTGCTATGATGAGTTACAACATGATGTCCTTATTTCACAGGAATACCACTTAGATGTCAAATAAAATCCAAAAACGCATTAACCAAATGAGTTTAACCAAAAGTATTTTAAATATATTTCTGAGGGTGTACTAACCCTAGAAAATGCTAATTTTGAAATGAATAATCAAATCTGATTTGACCAGAAAAGAAGTTTAGCAGCTCATTAAATGCGGTGGCAGTTTCCCTCCTCCCCCACATTGTAAATGTTCTCCAGAGACTGGAAGGCTCCAGAGACACACTTTAGAAGTATATATTGAAGGTTCTCATTCTGTGGAGAACCTGTTTTGTGTGATTGATTGTTCTGCTGATGGTGAGCCAGGAGGGAACTGGTGCCTTCGCTGTGCTGAATGACAAACGTCCCGTGACCTTCTCCTAACTTCCCCAATCTTGTTTTAAATTCATAAAACCCTCATGGAACATGATCGGAATTCCACGGTGTGTGTGGGCACGCAAGCTTGTGTTCTTGAGAGTCTTCTGGGTATGTGTGCATGTGTGATTATATACACCTGTGCACTTCTGCCAACTCTTCGATAAAGTGTAGTCTCTTGTCTCTTCGGTCTCATGGCACTGGGAGAGAAACGCAGAGGAGTCCTCTTTGTTATGTAAAACCTGACATTCCCCACAACGCTACTTTTCTCAGCAGCAAACTTTCTCTTTGAAACACATCCTCCTGTATGCACACACTAGATAAAGTTGATTTCAGCTGTTAAAGAGCTGCCTGGGTGACTAACACACACACACACACACACACACAAACTGATGTAACGCTCTGGTAGGAGAGAAATGGAATGTTTTTGAATCAACGGTACAGTCCCTCCTTTATGATCATATTATGTTTGATTCTTCTCCCCCACCACATTTAGAACCCTCTAGACACCACACTCCTGGAATGCAAATACATTTACTTATTAGTAAAAAAAATAAAAGCAAGAGAGAGTAAGAGTGAAGCACACGATATAAGGCAAAATGCATACCTCCAAATTCTAGAATTGTCTCTGGTTGGAAAGGTGCCCTTGGATGTTTGGATAGTATGAAACATTTTCTCATGTCTCTTTCAGAGCAGATAGTTATGCAAAGGATATTAGAGGGAATATTCAAGAAACCTACTGTATATTGCTTATTCTTTTTGCTACTGGAAACAGTACACTAATGTTCACTTTTCATATGTAGTTATTTCCCATATCCAAAATAGCTGTTGTTTATACAGAACCAAAACGTTACAAGGCTTTGGTAGATATCTGTGTGGATTATTAGTGTGTGGGGATCTGCCAAGTACCCGCTGTGGAGGGAGAGGGTCTGGGGCGTTATCCTGACAGAAGGTACTAGGGGAATGTGTGGCTGATCTCTGTGGCTTGGTTTCTGGGTATGGAAACGGCACGCAGCTCAGGGGCAATCTTCTGCTTGATGACAGGGTTCTGTACGGCAGGTTGTCAACCACTGCTTACTCTTTACCTTCACAGAGTTCTTTAAGTATTCACTACTCTGAAATCTCTCTCTTAGACCCTCTCTTTCCATTTCTAACTATCCCTGTGGTAACACCTCCATCTTTCTGTCTCTCTCTTTGGTCTCCTTCGCCCCCTATTCTTTTAGGGATTTCCTATAAAGCTCTTCTCTATAAAGCAGATTAGGGTATCGATATTTCCCAATGGAAGATCTCTATTCACTGACAGCTTGTGCCAGACAGATAATATGTTATCTGCAGTAGACAGTCAGGTTTAAAAGAGCAAGAAAGAGAATGAGATCTGAGTGGGGATAAAGAAGGTGAGGGGGGGAGGGATTTTAAGAGACAATGAAGAGACTTTTGGCAGAAAATGTTTACCACAGCCAAAAGAACATTTGTGAGGTCAGGCACTGATGTTAGACGAGAATACTTGGCTGCCAATCCCTGGTCCAATTCATCTCAAAGGTGTTCCATGAGGTTGAGGTCAGGGCTCTGTGCAGGCCAATAGAGTTCCTCCACACCCACCTCGTCAAACCACGAATTTATGGAACCCACTGTGACTGTACACAGGGGCACAGTCATACTGGAACAGAGAAAGGCCTTCCCCAAACTTTCCGGCTCCGCGTATCTCCAACCGATTGAGTGCTGAATTCAAACTCCCATCAAAAATCCAAGTAAACCTTTGATATCACAAGTAAACGTCTGTGATTTCACGGATACACGCAAAAAACCAATGAGCACACAAACGCTAACCATTCCAGGAACTAACCTTGGCTGCTGTGGCACCGGAGCACACTTCCCTCTTTCTGCCCCGTTTTCTTCTGTGATGCTACAGGGCCTATTTGACAACGCGGCTGACATCAGACACCCTCATTTGACAGCGTTAAGGCTTAATGGAACCGTCGCTTCAGCTCATCTCGCGAACATCCCGCATAATACTTTATATCAATAGTATTTATACGATCGGAGCCCGGTCAAACTCATCAGATAGGGCTCGTCTACGCTGTGTGCGTTTTCCCCGTGTCCAGTATGATAGCAAGACCGCCATTATTATGCGTGCGCACATGTTTGCATGCATTTGTGTGTTTCTCTGTCTCTCCCCGTCTGATAACGTTAACAGGGCGTGAATACCAATTCCGTAGCCGTCTCTCAAGAGATAACAGGGGGGGGTTTGGGGGGGCATACAAAGCCCCGTTTCACCATGTCGGACCACTGTTAGGTCACTGGGGTGAGAGGCAGTGACATTATACAGGGGAATACACACCCACAACCACCGTCTTTAAAACAAGCTTTGCGGCGGAAATGACCACAAATGAACATGGGAAGTCGAGTACCAAAATATGACATAATATAATATTTATTTAGTTCTGCATATATGCAGGAAGCAATCGTCACAGTTAAATGATACATGATGATAATACTCCTATTATTTCTCAACTGTGTTATGGAAGCTGCAAAGCAAACATGATCTGGTGCTGTTACGGTCATCACTCTTCACCACAAATCACATAGCCGGACACCCGGAACTCAAGAAGAAACACAAACAACACCTCCACACACCTCACCCACCCCCTCAGGGGTGATGAAAGGCTAGGGACTGGCATGAGACAGAGGGGCTGTGAGTGGAGGGGCTCAGTGTGGAGACCTTTACAACGGGTGCAAGGTGCCATGCCTCATTGGTGAAGACAACACCGCGCCATCTGTTGTTTTGGTCATTTAAACCCTCGGAAACTGAGAGAGATTGCACTGCAGTGTCAAAATGGACCCAATCTGGACCTGGCAGCTGATTTTAGTTTGCTTTAATGAGGTTTACAGAAAGATAGATAAAGCAAGCAAAAGGAGAGTTCTGCTCACTGTTTTTCTCACAGCTTAATATTGTTTCGCTTACAGCTTAATACAGTGAGATGCAGTCATGGCCAACTGAAAAAGTAGGGATTTCCAAAGCCGCATGTTGTGAAATGGCACAACGATCTCCACTTTGAGGAATTCTCCCGACATAATTATTTAAGCAATGCCAGTCAAGTGGCGTGCAGTTACTGACATGTTTTGACACAGCTCAACATAACACAGAGTTCATAGACCTGTGTGAATACATTTACACCAATCACACCTCGAGTAGCCTATAGTCTACGTGGAAGGAAGAATTACAGTTATCGTCATAATAGTGCATCTTATTTTCTATGTCTACATTGCTAACTAAGTCCATGCCTGTCCTTACATTCCTGATTGTTTCAGTCAAATCTTCTGTATTTTCTCCCCAGGTTTAGTCCAACACCTACACAAAGTGGAAGAAGGAACTGGATTTCCAGACTACTCCAAGTAGACTGATTTGTGTCCATTATATTTTGTCTGTGAAGCTGCAAATGTAGGCTTTCTGTGGTAGCCAATATGTTAACATATTGTTAGCTTAAGGCAGTATTTGAAATCCCACCCTACTTAGGGAGTTATGGCGGAAGTGAGGGAGAGAGGTTTGCGAGCACGTGAGCACTGCGTATGTGTCTGTGTGTGTAAGCATCTCTATTCAAGTCCGCAATATTGAGCATTCGGTTATGCTCTTTTAACCATGCATTCGCCGGAATCCTTACGCGCCATAAGGAGCACACTCCTCTGACTTCTGGTGATGTTCACACACAGGTGTACAAGCCACCACTACCACGGGTCACTAGAGTGCAATAAGGCAACAGCACCAATTCACATCAAACAGAGACCTGGCTTGACCCTATGGTGCCTGACATGAACCCAGTATGTTTTTCTCCATATACCAGCAGGACAGAATCAAGTAAACGTAAAGGCGGAGGGGTCTGCATTGTGGGTAACTCTTGCTTTGGATGTTGCAATACTTTCAACAAACTATTCACCTGGCCTCCAAAAAATAAATTTCTACCTTCAGCTGAAATTTCCGCTGAAGTTCAGCTCCGCAAACATTTCAGCAGACTGCATTCCCCGGCAGGCAGATGAAAGCATGGCTGGAGGACCTACAGGGAGTAATTAATGGACTAGATGATGATCACCCTGAGGCAGCTTTCATTGTGGTTTGCAACTTCAATAAGGCAAATATGAGCACATTAACTTTCCATCCCGTAAGGATCAGACTCTTGAACATTGTTATTCACAAGTACATAACATCTACAAACCCATCCCTTACCCGGCCTTTAATAAGGCGACCACAACTCTGTTCCTCTCCTAAAAACCTACGGGCAGGAACAACATTTTGTTTTCCTATTTAATGGTGGACCTTAAATGTACGGTTTGTAGAAGCTTTAAGAACAGGCTTGTTGCCATGGGAGTGGCCAACAGCTTACATCCCAAAGAAAAAGTAAACGTGGCTGTACGTTGGAAGAGACATTTGCCATTTTTGAGAGCCCTAGTCATTGCCCAGCCTAAAGAAGGAAAGTCTGTCTTGGGACATTGTTCTTAACCTTATTTTAACTCCCTGTACAATTGTTCTGAACCTTCTCAAAGTGTGCATCCCACTCAGGCTGGAACAATGTAATAAACCTTTTTGCATCAGCAGTTGTCACAATGTGCTTTTATAAAACATCCAACCTGAAACCCCAAGAAGCAAGCAACAACAGTGTTGAGGCACATTGGCTAGGAAAAACCTCCTAAAGGGGTCAAAATTTAGGAAGAAACCAAGAGAGGAACTAGACTCTGAGGGGTGACCAATCCTCTTCTAGCTGTGCTGGGTGAAACTGCAGAGCTCACTCCTGTTGCTCGAGGGGCGCACTGGAGAGACAACAGTGGAGATGAGAGCCCATCTGGCAAGACAGCAAGGGTGGGCAGTATTAAGACTTTCCCTTCACCTTCATACCCCCGCGCCAGGCAACTCTTAACCATAGACCATGCTAAAGAGATGAGTCTTTAGTTGACTCGTGAGAGTCTGCATTTCTAAACTTATTTGGCAGATCATTCCACAGTAATGGAGCTCTATGATTGAAAACATTAAAGTGGCAAAAGGCAGCTAAACTGGTCCTTTTATCAGCTAAATGCCGATAAAAGGACCAGTATTACAAAGAGGCGTTTTTATACAGCAGACAGGTGGTTTCCTATTACCTCTGCCCTTCATCAGAATCCAGATGCGAAGGCGGATTTTATTATGTCTTTACAAATGTATTTAGTGCGTCAACATCAGCTGGATAAAACTAAACAACAAGGTCCAGAACATATTTGACCAACAGCTGAAAGGGATCTGGATATGACATGAAACAATGATCCTATATGAGGTAATGGAAGCAATGAAATATTCAAAACTCTTACAAAGTTATTTGTCTTTGGTGAAACAGGATGAACACGGGACATTTAACCCTCTCCCTGCCAGAAGATAATAGGGGGGAGGATACAGACCCTCTTGTTCCTGGAGCTTACAGGAACATGTTTTACATGAAAATAATGGTGACAGACATGTTTGAGCATCATAAAAAGGTAATATACATTATAAATTAAACAAAGGGGTCAAAAGGGGAATGACATGAGCGAGTTCATCTTTTATGGAGATGTTGTCAGGGGCACTCATATGATGGACTGATTTCAATATCTAAATAAATGTACACTGAGAATGACACTTGTAATGATAATGTAATGATATTTTATATTAATGAAAATGTATTGGACAAAACTTTTAATTGTATTATTTAAACATTCAAACTAAAGAGTTTAAGGTGTTAAAAGGCATACATTTAAACACTTGATATTTTCTAACAAAACAATTTGCCACAACATCATTACTAAACTCATCACTATATTGAGAGATATTCAATATCCAATATACATATTATACAATATGCCTACAAAAGCCTCCTGGCTCTTAGAGAGAGAAAGATGCAGTAATGACCACAAATTGTAGAACTAATCCATTTTTGATTAAATATAGATTTATACATTTTCAAATATAAGAAAATCCAGGCAGAAATCCATAGGAATCAAAAGAAGTTGTGATTTTTCTCGCATCTCTTTCTGAAGTCCCAGCAAGCCAGTATTTGCCAGGCAGGTGTTTCGGATGTGTATTGACAATGGACATGGCCAGGCCATCCACAGCAGTATTAGGCCCATCTTTCTTGGTTACTTTAGCAGTAGGTGAAGTAGAGTGTCATTCAATTCCCGAAACCGTTCTCCATGACCTGCGGATGAAAAAGTCCAGATACTCTCTGTGACAGGAGCCCCGTTCTCTTCACAGATGAGAGCAGGTTCACACTGGGCAGATGTTCCCCGTGCTAGCCAATGGCACTCATGTGGCCAGACTGTGTTGGCAGTTCCTGGATGATAAAGGCATTGATGGCCATGACTGACCCTCACATTCCCCAGACCTGATTCAAATTGAGAAACTCTGGGAAGTTTTGTATGTATGAATCTGCCGCAGCCAAATAGAGCCACAGACTGTCAAGGAGCTCACAGTTCTCCCAGGACACCATTCACCGTCTCATCAGGAGCCTGCCCAGATGTTGTTGGGAGTGCATGTACAGGCACGTGGGGGCCATACACACTACCGAGTCACATTATGAGTTGCCATGATGAAATTCACGCAAGTAGGAACAGCCTGTGATTTCAAATATTTACTTAGATTTTCAGTGTAAGTTTTAATCCAGCACTCAATCGGTGGGTGATTTTGGTTTCCACTGATCTGTTGTTATGTCATTTTGTTCTCAACAAATTACACAATGTACAGTGAAGGTTTGGTTTACGAGGTGGGTAAATCCTCTGAGAGACACAGCATACTGCAAGCAAAGTATACACGCATGCAAATGCACAAACATTCTCTCAGCTTTGTGTTCACCGTGTTGTTATGTTTTCCCTCTGGAAACTTTTGCGCCGTGCAAACGCTAGTAATTAAGTCCATTCCTTCAGTAAATACACAAACACTCACAGACACTTTCTATGTTCAGAGATTTCTCCCCAATTGCACTCCACAAGCATGGCATGGAAGCCTTGCGCATATTAAGCAGACATTAATTTTTGGCTGTTAATTTATGGAAATATTCAATTTGCCTGCTTAATGTGCCAGCACATTGTTAGTGCAGTTGTTGCTCATTTGATGCTGAATTCACTCCCTAATTAGGTTATGAGATATCTTTTCTTGGGAGACACAGGAGAATAAGCAGATAATCAAAATGGGCAGATTTAAATGTGGGCTCTGTGTACAGTATTATTCTTATTTAATATATACGTCCCAATGACTCAGGCTCCAAGTATTAGCATTAATATGCATAATGCCTTCATGTCCAAACCAACAGTTGAGGACAGAACAACTGAAACATATGAAGACATATGCCAAACACAGTCAGACAAGACACAATAGGAAAGAACAGAACAACTAAAACATGTCATACACCAAACACAGACCGACACGACGAACCATGATTAGGGAAACAGGTGAGGGCGATAAACAACAACTGTCTGTGATCCAAACAAGAGACAGAGTGCATTAGATTCCTACACCCAATACCCCATAATAACGAAAGCGAAAACAAGTCTGCCAATTTATTAAATATAAATATTTATACAGCGATCTAGAATCATTTAATGTCTCAGAAAGACCTACAATTTCAATTAACATACGAAATGAGTGCTATTGCAACATTGTTGTGAAGTTGAATACCCAATACAATAATGCTCTCAACGATTGAAAATGTAGAACAAGAAGATTATTTTTTATTGATTCACAATCCAATCTTAAAAACCAAGTTATGAATGTATTCCCCCAAGACAATCCCTTTAGATCTTTAATAGTGAACATGGAAACTTGTTTCAGCAGTCAGAATTCTCATAAAAAGTGAAAGTATTTCAGAAAATAAATTGATTGTAGTTAGTAGTATATTATTATATAGTTTACAATATAGATTCATAATGACAGAGTAGAGGAACTGATTCCATGGCTGGCTGGTGATGTGGCGAAGGACAATGTAAATGCCTATAGGGAAGATTCATATGCTGACAACGCCAAACGGTGATGGTTCTGGTGAATACTGGGGTTCTTAAAGACCTGACTCCTTCCGTCACGGCACACAGCCCACCAGGTCATCCCAGTCCTCGTGGACCTGGTTGTGAATCTGATCTGGATTCTGTTTAAAGACTCTGGACAGAGCCTACATGCGTTTATTGACCTGCTGTTTATCTGAATATGCAAACCCATTGATGTCAATTTGATTGATTGATGTACAGTAATGTATAAAAAGTGCTCCCCATGGAAAGTTGTCATTTTCTAATACACTGCTCCAAAATATTAAGGGAACAGTTGATACATAACATCCCAGAGGATCTCAATTGGATTCAGGTCTGGAAACATCAGTCAGTGGCATCAATGCCTTCGTCATCCAGGAACTGCCTACACACTCTGGCCAGAGGAGACTGGGCATTGTCCTGCACCAGGAGGAACCTGGGCGCCAATTTCTAATGTAGAAATGGGAATATGGGACAGTATGAATAGAATTTAAAATATTATAAATGTATTGCCAATAAATGGATACATTAAAATGGACTAATGCACACAGATAGTGACCAGAGCATCAATAGATCAGTGTTGCTGAGCTTGTCAGGGTGCACGGCGATGGAACAAGCATCACTGCTATTTCTCCCTTTGTAGTCTGTGATGTGTTGCAGTCCACACTACATGTGTCTGGGGTCCGGGCTGGGGTAGTCATCCTCATCTATTTCCATCTATGATAGCCTTCCGTAGGTCGTATCTGGATCTCCTCTAAGTCTCCAGATCCTCAGAGCTATAGGCAGAGGACCGTGCTTTGAGCTTAGCACAGACATCCTTGATGCACTTTGAGATATATGCTGAGACGGGGGTCTGTGAATTCATCAATGTCTCCATCGGCTGCAACACAAAGCAGTCCTCGAAGTAATCCTGGAGAGTGGTAATGGATTCCTCACACCAGTGCTGAACTGCCCAAAAAACGGATCTGTAGATTGGAAGAAGAAGAATGGAGGTGTGATCCGCCTTAACAAATGCAGGGCAGTGGAGGGCTTTGTAGCTGTTCCTCATCTGTGAATAACAATGGTCAAGGGTCTGATCACTACGGGTAGGAATGTCAATGTGCTAATGGTTTTTCAGCAAAACGTCCTCATATTAGCCCTATTATAGTCGCCAACAACAATAAAACCTGCCTTAGGGTGACCTCTAGTCCAGTAATTACTCCATATAGGTCCTCTGGCATGTGTTTCATCCACCTGCAGGTGCATGTAGACTGCTGTGATAATTGTGGATCTGAAGGTGGAAGGTAGAGGGGCAGTACCTTTACAGTTATGAGGTCTGGTGAGCAGTGCGTTGAAAGTACTGCACCATCCAAACCCCGGTGAGATTTAATCATAATGCAGATCCCTCCTCCTCCATGTTTACCTGATTGTCAAGTTCTGCTAGTTGCTAGTTGATGGAAGAACCAGGTGGGGTAATGGCCGAGTCAGGCACCATACGGTTTAACCAAGTCTCAGAAAACAAAAGAAATTGTTTGTAATGTCCCGCTGGAAGTTAATCCATGGGTGTGGTTCGTTCATTAAATTTTCCAGGTATTGAACATTTGCCAGTAAAATGCTTGGTTACGGCAAATTTGCAGTATCTCCTCCAACCTCTACATAGAATACCCACATGTTTGCCTCTCTTCTTTCTCCTCCGTCAGCAAGTTAGTGAACTAATTGGCGGCAGGACAAAGAAGTCGCAGCTCCTTTGCCAAGGACACCATCCGCCCTCTCATCAGGAGCATGCCCAGACGTCGTCGGGGGTGCATACATGCACTTGGGGGCCGTACACACTACTGAGTCACATTATGAGTTGCGGTGATGAAATTCACACATGCTGAACCGCCAATGTTTTCAATTGTTTGCTTAGTTTTTCAGTGTAAGTTTGAATCCAACCCTCAAATGGGTTGGTTGGTTTCCATTGACGTCGTTACATCATTTTGTTGTCAACAAATTACAGAATGTACAGTAAAAATCTTTAAAGTATTTTCTTTAACCGGTGTGTAATTTAAGAGTTCCTTTAATTTGTTTGAGCAGTGTTCCATGTATGGGTGTATCGATGAGATATTTATTTGTGGGATTTACTAAGGTGGTGTGAGGATGTGATTACTGTATGCCCTCTACTGTTATATCTTCACAGCAATATGTTCTCAGGGAGGATAAGTTTATTTTTAGTTCATTGTTCTGCTGATAAGAATGCAAACTTTGGTAATTTGCCTCAGATTTTCATTTCTATTTTCTCTGTTACTCCTACTTTCCCATTTGCTTGGAGAAAGCCATACAGTTGGTGCTCCTGAGTATGAGAATAAGCAGTCTGGATTGCAGCTGTTCACTACAAAATCATTTAGCATGAATATTTTCCTGTTCTAACACTGCACTGCACTGCACTGCTCTGTGTCGTGAATCCACACTGCTTTAATTTAAGGAACACTTAATCATCACAGTATAACACCAAGTCAATTAAACTTCAAGGATATCAATCTGTCCAGTTAGGAATCATGATTGTGAATCAATGTCACCAGTTTTTGTGCAAATGAAGGTGACTACAGGTGCACTGGAGAGGCAACAGCAAGACAACCCCCACAGACATTTGCTCTCTTCTTATCCTTCCTGACTGAGCGTTCTTGCGATTTGCAGTTTGCTAGTTTCCTTGTCACTACTGGTAGCATGAGGCGGTACCAGCAGATGCCCATTCAGGTTGCACAGTTGGTCAAGCTCTTCTAGGTTGGCACATCTAAACGTGCTGTCGCAAGTACAGTCTTAAGAGCATGGAGGAAATTATGTAAAAGGGCATCAACCTAGCAGCAGAATCGATATCTGCTTCATTGTGTGAGGAAGAACAGGAGCCCTACAAAATGACCTCCAGCGGGCTACTGGTGTGCATGTTTCTGACCCAACTGTCAGACACAGACTCTATGATGGTGGCATTAGGGCTCGACCTCCTCTTGTGAGACCAGGGCTCACAGCCCAGCACCGTGCAACCTAATGGAGGACAATGCCTGGCCAGAGTGTGTAGGCAGTTCCTGGATGTTGAAGGCATTAATGCCATTGACTGGCCTTTATGTTCCCCAGAATTTATTCCAATTGAGATTTCTGGAACATTATGCATCCGATGCCACCAGATAGCGTCTGGGATAAGATCCCCTAGGATACCATCTGCCATCTCATTAGAAGCATACCCAGATGTTGTTGGGAGGGCACACAGGCACGTGGGGGCCATATACACTACTGAATCACATTATGAGTTGCTGTAATGAAATTGGAACAGCCTATGATTTCAATTGTTTACTTGTTTACTTGTTGAGTTTTAATCCAGCCTTCAATCTAATGGTGATTTTGGCTAGTTATGCTCATTGTTTATCGAGACCTGATGTTTGATTCATGTGTTCCCTTAATTTTTGTGAGAGCAGTGTATAAACAAGATCCAAAACCGCTGCTGCCTTCTCGGGCTCCAAGCTCATTTAAGATGGACTGAGTTAAAATGGAAAACTGTCCTGTGGGCTGACAAATCAAAATGTGAGATTATATTTTGGAATCATGGACGCTGTGTCCTCCAGACTAAGAAGGAGAGGGAACATCCAGCTTCTAATTAGTGCAAAGTTCAAAAGCCAGCATCCGTGATGGTATTGGGGTGAATTACTGCACATAGCATGGGTGACTTGCGCATCGGTGAAGGCAACATTTAATGATGACAAATATGTAGGCTTTGAAGCAACATATGCTGCCATCCAGACAAGGTCTTTTTCAGAGAAGGCCTTGCTTAGTTCTGCAATATAATACCAAACCACATTCTGCACGTATTACAACAGCATTGGTCTGTAGTAAAAAAGGAACCTTTTGGTGCGTTATGAAACAAGAAATACAACCAAGGAGACCCCGAACTGTTGAGCAGTTGATATTCTATATCAAACTAGAATAGGAATACATTGCACTTTCAAAACTATAGCAAACTATTTGGCTTCCTCTGTTTCCCAACACAGAGTATTGTTAAAAGAAGAGGTGATGCAACACAATGATAAACAACTTTTCAGAAATGTTGCTGGCATCAAATTCAAAATGGGCATGAATTTTTCCTAAAACAGTTACATTTCTCAGTTACAACATTTGATAAGTATTTCCAAGAGATGGCAGATACCCAATTAGAAAAAAACTGGGACAGATGAGGGTCAGTTGATGAAGCAATTTTTATAAAGTTTCAAAAAGTAATCTGATGGTTCACAAACAGAGACCCTCATGAGAATGGGTACCCGTGCTAGCATATGAGATGTTACACATAATGGATGTTATGTGTAACATTCATTATGGATGTTACACATAACTGAAAACGTCCACATACAGTGGGGAGAACAAGTATTTGATACACTGCCGATTTTGCAGGTTTTCCTACTTACAAAGCATGTTGTCATGCCCTGGCTGCGAGCCCCTGGCCATTTCAGGGCAAGACTATTTGTGAGGCCTCTAGCCCTCTTCATGCCATTGTGGGCTCCCCAGTCAGAGCAGCTGCATTCAGTTGACTCTAATTGGGGAGCCTACTTAGGTTAGTTTTACAGCCACACCCGGTGTGGTTTATTGTTTGTGTTTGTGAATGTCTCAACAGCGCACGGTTTGTCTTTGTTTAATCCTATGTCGAGTGGATACGCTACATGTTCTTTGTAAGCTATTTAAGTTCTGTTTTGTTGTTTATCACAGCACCTTTACTTTTGATGTTTACAGTTCGTGTTAGTGTGTCTTTTTGTTTATTGGATTAAATCACCTTTTACTTTACAAAATGTCTGCGTATGGTTCTGCCACACTACAACACCGTGACACATGTACAGTGGGGCAAAACAGTATTTAGTCAGCCACCAATTGTGCAAGTTCTCCCACTGAAAAAGATGAGAGAGGCTTGTCATTTTTATAATAGGTACACTTCGAGTGTGAGGGACGAATCTAAAACAAAAATCCAGAAAATCACATTGTATGATTTTTAAGTAATTCATTTGCATTTTATTGCATGACATAAGTATTTGATACATCAGAAAAGCAGAACTGAATATTTGGTACAGCAACCTTTGTTTGCAATTACAGAGATCATACGTTTCCTGTAGTCCTTGACCAGGTTTGCACACAGTGCAGCAGGGATTTTGGCCCACTCCTCCATACAGACCTTCTCCAGATCCTGCAGGTTTCGGGGCTGTTGCTGGGCAATACAGACTTTCTTTCTACTGAGGGAAGGAGGTTGTTGGCCAAGATCTCGCGATTCATGGCCCCATCCATCCTCCCCTCAATGCGGTGCAGTCGTCCTGTTCCCTTTGCAGAAAAGCATCCCCAAAGAATTATGTTTCCACCTCCATGCTTCACGGTGGGGATGGTGTTCTTGGGGTTGTACTCATCCTTCTTCTTCTTCCAAACACGGCGAGTGGAGTTTGGACCAAAAAGCTATATTTTTGTCTCATCAGACCACATGACCTTCTCCCATTCCTCCTCTGGATCATCCAGATGGTCTTTGGCAAACTTCAGACGGGCCTGGACATGCGCTGGCTTGAGCAGGGGGACCTTGCGTGCGCTGCAGGATTTTAATCAATGACTGCGTAGTGTGTTACTAATGGTTTTCTTTGAGACTGTGGTCCCAGCTCTCTTCAGGTCATTGACCTGGTCCTGCCGTGTAGTTCTGGGCTGATCCCATACCTTCCTCATGATCATTGATGCCCCACGAGGTGAGATCTTGCATGGAGCCCCAGACCGAGGGTGATTGACCGTTATCTTGAACTTCTTCCATTTTCTAATAATTGCACCAACAGTTGTTGCCTTCTCACCAAGCTGCTTGCCTATTGTCCTGTAGCCCATCCCAGCCTTGTGCAGGTCTACAATTTTATCCCTGATGTCTGTACACAGCTTTCTGGTCTTGGTCATTGTGGAGAGGTTGGAGTCTCTTTGATTGAGTGTGTGGACAGGTGTCTTTTCTACAGGTAACAAGTTCAAACAGATGCAGTTAATACAGGTAATGAGTGGAGAACAGGAGGGCTTCTTAAAGACAACCTAACAGATCTTTGAGAGCCAGAATTCCTACTGGTTGGTAGGTGATCAAATACTTATGTCATGAAGTCAATGAAATGCAAATGAATTACTTAAAATTCATACAATGTGATTTTCTGAATATTTGTTTTAGATTCCACCTCTCACATTGAAAGTGTACCAGTGCGATAACAATTACAGACCTCTACATGCTTTGTAAGTAGGAAAACCTGCAAAATCGGCAGTGTATCAAATACTTGTTCTCCCCACAGTAACTAAACCCCCCACCCTCAAGGTAATATACTCGTTTACACGCTTTCAATATTATGCCAAATATGGATTTCTCTGTGAAAAAAGTGCATCAAACTACCCCCCCATCCCCCCTCTTCATAATTCTTCCCGTGATTGAGAGTAAAGTCTATGCAAAAACCACACCCCAGTAATCGTATATAATTGATAATGCTTTTCAGTGTTAAGTGCCATTAATGTCGTATTGGTGTGTAGCTTATTGCATGTCACAACAAACACAACAAACTTAGTTCATACAGAAAATACCACCTGTTATTCTAGCTGTTAATTACAAACATCAAATGTCACTGCCATCTCATCATCTCTCCTAGCATTAAGATTTATTTTATTTTTTTAAGACTCACATGTGAGGGCCACAGAAAGGCCACAGGAAGGAAAGCACCTCTGCTCTGGTTAAATTAGCATTTAGTTCACAACACAGATATCAAACAAAACCTATTGTCAATTATTTTTCTGAAAAGCTTTGCTTGTGGGTAAGGGAACTGAATACAAAAAGAAAGAAGAAAGAGTTACTTTATAAATGATGTTACGTCTTGGATCTTTGTCTTCACTCAGTCAGGGTTGGAATACAAAACACTGTGGGACCAGAGCCCCAGCTCCTTCAGTAGGACAGCCGAATAAACAAGACAGACCACTGGGTCCTGTGGGTCTGCCGACGCGGATCTCTGATTGCTGCAGCCGACCTACCATTAATCAGGTGGTGACTTTAAGTTAGGAGTTAGTGCAGTCAGAAAGCTGAGAGTGTGCTGAGTCTATGTCTAGTAATGCAGTAATGAATTTAGACAGAATGCTGTTAAAGTGTTTAAGTTAGCAATTTGGGGACTTTTCTCCAACTTTTACTGCTGTTTGTTAGTACATAACTTCACCTCTTACCTGCACAACAATATTCTCTAAGTTCAACTCTAACTCTCCCTAAATGCCTACATAATGTCAATGGCAAAACTCTAAAGGTTAGGGGATGACCAGGGGATTTTAGGCTGAATGACAGAAAATCCTTTACTTCCCTTGCAATACAGTACAGTAGCAAACACGATCAAATTGCGTATTGAACATCCATAACACAGCCCAGTGTCACTTTCTCTCAGTCGATTGCTTTGATCGACTCATTAAAAAACAAGTTAGTGTGCACTGCTTAGTGTGAGAGTTTATTTGACAGCACTGTGAATTGGGAAGAGGGGAGCGTGTGTGAGTGTTTTGTTTTAATGAGGATTAATTGGTAGGTTTAAGTGCTTTGGCCAGCGTTGCATCCTGCATCCGTTAATAAAGATTTGAACCCTCTAGATTCAAAGGAAGGGCAGTGGGTCACAGATACGGCTAACTAACAAAAACACACTAGCTAGACAAAATACATGCCCGCAAAATACAATTCCATGAAAAAAATAGACATCTCACAAAATGTTGCGATGGGCAACACTGTTGCCGTCACAGGTTATGCAGGATTTTAAATGACCAACCCAAGACTGAAATAATCAGTTCAGTTGTTTACCAAATTCCACAAACCTGGTGTTACAAGTCAATTAAATTCAAATACTACACAGTTTCTGGGCTCTTGAGGAACATATTTTCTTACTGAAACCATGCCATTACCCCAAAGCATCTGAACCAGTGCTGACCTTTAGGTCTACAATTACATCCCATTATAAAGACTACATCAGCTGAATAATACAATTGTCAAACATTGTGAAACTTGCCAACATACAACAATTACAAAAAATGCCATCACAAAACGAATATGTCACCAGGTTTTAAAAATAAGCTGTTAATGAAGTAGATGGTTTGAAAAGGGAGCAGCAAATTGTACCATCCAACCTTTTCTTGACACATGAAATGTCCCAGTGGATTCTGGGAAAGCTTCACTGATTGTCGTGTGATTGAATACTGTATATCATATTATGGACCCAGGCAGGGCAGTCCAGGTTCAGAGACCCTGTGTGTCTGCATTCACACTGGCAATATTCACACTGGCACTGGGGGGGGGGGGGGGGGGGGGGTT
>JACXGK010000182.1:82981-95828 GCA_016801125.1 Novumbra hubbsi | reverse complement strand
ACATGACCTACAGCATTTAGGGAAGAAGCAATTGGCTGGTATTCTGTCCATAATGGGGTGGTCAGTAAAGTCAATGGATCTCAACTATATTGAGTTGTTGTGGGAGCAGCTTGACTGTATGATACTTAAGTGCCCATCAAGCCAATCCAACTTGTGAGAAGTGTTTCAGAAAGCATGCGGTGAAATCTTTTCCAATTACCCCAACAAATTGTCAACTAGAATGCCAAAGGTCTGCAAAACTGAAATTGATGCAAATTGAGGATTCTTCGAGATTAGCAAATTTTGAAGGGCACAATTATTATTTCAAATGAAAATCATTATTTCCAACCTTGTCAATTACTATATTTCCTATTCATGCTCATCTATGTTTTAATAGAAAGCAAATGTCTGTAGTATTCTAGATGTAGTATGTTTCATCACAAGTTAAATGTGTCTAGATAATGAAGCACAGAACATCTGTTTGGGTTTCCCTCTTAGGAAAATTGTCACACTCTCAAAAGTCACATTCTGTCAAAGCTTGTGACTGTGTAATCAACTCAAGAGGTTTCATGATAGTAGCCTCTGTGCTGCAGAACGAATGCATTGTTCTAGGTAGACTCACCAACCTTTTATATATTGGTGAGCAACCATCTATATAATGACATGATACCGTAACACAACTGAGACAACATTGCAGTAATAGATTTTTACCAAGTACACTATTATTTTTTTAACAAATAGACAAAACTTCTATATTCTTATATTTAAAAGTGACCCCAAAGATACATTAGACTTGATGAACACAAGTTTCATAAGAATGCTATTTAAATAGTCGCATCGTTTGACAGAGTTGGTGGACAAAGTACAATAATGAGAGTTGACGTTTCTGAGTCATCTCCATTTATCAGAATATTACAATGGTTTGTTCAATTTGTCATGACCCTATTTTCTACGGCAAAGCAAATTGGGCCATTGCTGTCAAGAGCCAAACTGCAAACTGTAGTCGGGGACAATATGATACTATTAATAAGACACAGACAGTAGAGATTTTAAATAAAAGATTAGGTGACATGACACCCATATCAATAGCCATGATAAATACAATAATAAATCTAGATTTGTTTTAAGAATGGGCTTCAGATATATAGCATGAGAAATTACCAGATTATTTTTTTTCCTCTCTGTTCTAATATTTTGGAGTATAGCAGAGAACGCAGACTTTTGGGGGAAAGCTTAGAGCCAGTGTTAATTAGTAGAGCTCGCTGAACTGACAGAGATGAAGATGTTGTTAATTATGTAAATGACTGCCGGGGTGCAGTTCTCTCTGAAGAGGATAGCTGTCACACTTGCCGTTTGATAATCAGCCTCTGAGATAAATCAGTCTTTTCCCACTTTTTTTGCTTCCTGAGAACAGTATGGTATCCAGGAAAGAGAAACAACTTAACGCCACATCATGTTCATAGGACGTTTAGCTGTACTCAATGGAGGAGAGGAATGGGCATTGCCCATGCTAACTGCACTAGTTAACGTCCAACCTGCCATAGGGAGTTGCTAGAATGTGAATACCAGGATGATGCAGCTTTACTGCAAGACAGTGACTTAAATCACTACACCACCTTCTTCATTAAAAAAGGCATTCAAAACAGCTAAAACCAACATTTACAATGATACATTTTAACTCATCTGGGACTATTCCAAGTTCATTGTTTGTGCAAAGAGGTGAAAGTGAGTTCAGCAGTGAAATTAAAGCCTTAGCCGTATAATTTCAACTTTACCTAACTACCGGGCTGTTTCCACATCATTGCAGTTCCCTATTGAAATAAAAACAATTTCTAATCACTTCTTTGATTCAAAACCATCTGCTCTGCGTGAAATGCTAATTACTATTTTAAACACTCCATTGCATATTCTGTTTCTGCCCCATTAAAAGGAGGTAGGGTGAGAGGTAGAGAGACAATTATGTTGCATAAAGACTCTAGAAGGGCAAGGCGCCATATCTCGTATGCAGTAATAGCAATTTTCCCCATTTCCTTTGGAGTTTGCATTGCAACACTGTTGGATCATCTTTCTATTGTAGTGATTTTTGCAAAGGCAGGCAATGTAACACCCCTTGTTGTCAACACAGGTCTTCCCGGCCGACTAATCCCAATAAGGCATGGTTATGTAGGTTGCCAGTGATTCCGTTTAAGTCACTGCTTAAGTCACCTTGAAAAGTTGTGAATAACATTGACATGTCTCTGCTAGTTCAGAAAGCTAAATTAACATAAAACCTGCCCATAAAACATGTGGAGAACAGTTGTCTTTGATACTCTTGTTGAATTCTTCAGCATGTACATTCCATATATTCAGTTTTTAAAACATTGCATTGGCATCAAACCTTTCAAAATGTCATTGCCTGTCTCAAAATCTGTAAAAAAAGGGAATCATATGATAAAGGAGCAGGCGCCCAACAACTTTGCCAGAGGCCAGTATCATTTCGCCATATTAGATTTTCTGTCGATTTTATTTTACTTTACTTTTCACAGGTCAAAAATCTTCCTGAAGATTTGCACAGATGATCTTCAGACCAAGCTTTTTTTTTATTTGCAAAACCCTTTGTTACAGGGAAGACTGGAAGTTAGGGCACCAGCAAACATTTGTCTGATTTTCACCAGACTGGATGTCCATAGTTGGAATGAGGAGCAGAGGAGGCCTGCTGTGTTTGGTGCTAATCGGCCATGTGGGGCGCTATTGCAGATAACAGCAGCTTAAAAGTCTCATTAGTCCTGGACGCAAACCGATATGTCTACCAAACTTGGTGTGTTGAATCATTGAAAAGTGTTGCTGTACTGCACTGAACAGGGGGTCTGGAGTTCAAATCAAAGTGACCGCCATGGGCTAATAGAGTTTCAGCTATGAATAAAAGGCTTAGAAACGGTTGACCACGAGACCAGCCATTCAGGCAACAGAGTATCGTCAAACTTGACATTTTCAACTAGAAATGAGTCTCCACACTTAACTCAAAATGTGCTATGCCTTGAGCTAAACTGAATTGCCGCTAGTAGCTATAAGCTCCTTCATCTTTGTTTCTCTGGATTTTGAACACAGAGTTTTGACAAAACCTCACAGGATGCATCTTTTGGCCCTGTACGTAAACATTGAGGAAAATATCACAGCAAGGGCCTGACCTCTAGGCATCTCTGCGCTGCTGTTTTTGTTCTCCCTAATTGAAGGCAGTTGCACTGTTTCCTCTAATTGGGAATCCTATTAAGTTCTGGTCAGTTAGCCTGTGGTTCATTGCTCATGCCAATGTGTTTGGGTTTACAGTTTGACACACCTGTTGTTGTGGTTCCCTCTGCAAAGAACATTAAAAGAATGTTTCGTTTCCCTTCTGTTCTGTGCCTTGTGTCCGGCCTTACGCCCATGTCCCTGCCCACTCCAAAGCCACTTCCGCTCCACCTCGCCCTTTCTCCAGAGATGACATACTTTTCCATAGCTGTAGGTAATGCGATTAGATGCACTTACACTGATGTCAGGGGGCTTAGAGGGACAATAGAGCTCTGAGTATCAGGCCATTACAGGATGTTAGGTTCTGTTAGCAAGGTGTGTACCCATGGGATGGAATTCAACAGATTTCACTACTTCCGACTGACAATATGGCGATAATAGGCTTGAGTGATAGAGATTCCTAGGAAATAAGAAATACCTGCTAGAGTTGAAGCGCTAAATATCTTTAGAGAATTACAGATCCGAAATTACAGTGGGGAGAATGACAGGTCCAACTCTCCCTTTCTACATTCATAAGATTTTTAAAAGGGGAATGAATACCTGTAAGGATTATAGCTGCCTCTGTGCCTTGAGTCCTCTGTCATCTAAAAATTGGTGTACTTCAACATAAACAATTTGAAAATCTTGGTCACATCAGAGTGAAATTAGTACGGCAGGCTTTGTTTTGCCCACACCTAGGATTGATTCAGAAATGGTGTGTAACATACAGCATAACATCTGTCTTCCTATTTTTGGGGCTGAGTGACCTTGTTAAAATGATATTAGAGAGAGTTAGCTGAGAGAGCTGACTGCACTCCGGTCTCAGATCTTGTCCTTGAGGATGTCTCTCACGTGCACACACAAACCCGTTGATATTACTATATATTCGCATACACACACAACACTTTAAAGAAAGTGAGGAGTGTCTATTAAAGCCTATAATTTCTTTATTGCTTTGTCTAACAACTTTGTCTAACATCCTCTATTGTTCTTCTTAAAAAACTAAAAGGACAAAAACATCAAAGGCGAGGCAAACCAAGAATTGAGGCGCAGCAAAACAGACTGACACAAACAATGAACCACAAACAAAAGTTACAGAAGATAACTAAAATAGGATCCCCAATTATAGACACCTGGTTACTGCTGCCTTTAATTGGGGAGAACGGAACCGGCTGCGCGGAGATGCCTAGAGTCTCCTCCACTGACAGGTCCTGATTGTGATCCCCGGGCACATAGAGATGCCTAGAGGCCCCCAGCCAGGACCTGACAGTCAAGGTCAATAACATAGGGTCAATCATCATCTTTCGTAATGCTTGTTGTCAAAATTACAATTCTTTGCCTGATTAATCTGTTTAATTATAACAGCATCTGGATAGCCATTATCTGCTGGGATTGGTCACGTCTGACCCCTGGTAGGCAGACAAAATGACCACCCACCCACAAACACAGACATACAAATACACACAATACTGCAACATACAGATATTTCCAATATAATGACTCACCACTTTCAATGTCCTATCATATGTGCCAACCTCCCCTTAGGTAACACATGCCTTCTGACATTATTAACAAAAACATGTACAATTCAGACAATGTTGATATGTTGACAGACCCCTTAGGTCCATTGAGCTCCTTTCCACAAAATGTGCCTTTTCTACAAGGATATTATTATTAAATAATTGATAAAATATTGATAAAAACTCCACAACAATTAAATCTATGCCACAATTTTCTTAACTCACTGTATAATGCAATTGAAACGATACGACACTGTAACTGTACAAGATCTTTGCCTTGATGCTCTAACAACAAACTTCTTTGAATAAGTTTTTTAGCTGCTTTGCAATAGATCTACTGCTGGTTAACAGCTCTATTCAATCAGGCAATTTTCCAAAAGCAGCAAAAAATACTTGTGAACTAACAGTAAATGTTGACATTCAAACTAAGACTGTCTCCAAGTCAACCTCGATACATAACATGGTGTCAGAAGTAGAGAAGTAGAACTGGAAAATCCAAAATAAATAACATAAATTGATTAGCTTGGAAAGAAATCCAGCCAAAAACGGGAGAGTGTAGATTCAAAAGATTTTACTGTAACTCATCAAGAGCAGAATCACCATGAAGGCAGAAGAAATAAGGTGAGGCACTTTTCTCTACGTAGCTGGAGACGATGGTACCAACGCGTTTATTTTTTATGTTAATGTGGATGATTTGAACAGATTTAATGTGTATTTCAGAAAACGCTGAGAACCACAAAAAAAGCCTAAGGTGCCAGAGACACTGGTTCTTTATGTGGGCCAGTTAGAGTGTGACGATTTGAAGAACTAAGCTAAGGATTATGCATTTGGGACATAACTGAATCATTAATAAGAGACAGAATTGTATGTGGCATCATAATCAATCAATCAGAGGCAGTCTGCTAAGAAAGAGCTGAAGACATGTCCTGCACTAGCAAGGTGTGCCAAAGTGACCTTAAAACTCTGTCACAGAAAGAACCACTATGAAATGATGTGTACGAGTCGCGCCAGACGGAGAACTGATGCAAGATACACAGTATAGAAAGTGGACCACCCAGCCTTAACGACATGTTCATTGGAACAATTGAACAGAAAGAGACAGAACTGTGTAACATACCTAAAGTAGAAAAAATTGACTTGTAAACTGGGAAAGAGCAGTGGACGGAAATGCTTATGGTAAACAACCAAACACTTAAGCTTGACACAGGTGCAGAATTTTATGTTATAACTTTAAGAGACTTAAAAGTTATGAAGTTGAACACAGAAGCAATGAAAAAAACATTCTGGACTCTAGTGGCGTATTCTGGCCACCAGATGTCGCCATTGGGACAGAGAACCTCTAAAGTCTTTACATGCTGTATTAGCTGGAATTCCAGGTACAGGATAAAACCAGTGCCGGCCCCAGCCTTGTGGGGGCCCCAAGCAACATTTTATTTGGGGGCCCCCTCTCCCCTATTGGTTGCTCACAAGCAGTCCAGGGCGCCCTGGCGGACGGGGTCCCTAAGCGGCCGCTTATGCTGCGTATGCCTAGAGCCGGCCTTGGACAAAACGCATGTGCAACACTTGGAAGAACATCATGCATCATGCAAGCTTAATTCATCTATCCAAAACAGACATTTTGAGTGAATATGAGGATCTATTCACTGGACTAGGATGTATTCCTAGAGTGCACCACATTCAAATGAACTCTGAAGACACACCAATGATTCATCCACCTACAAAGGTGCCGGTAGCCTTGAAAAAAGACGTGGGAACCACATGGAGAAGCACATGGAAAATACAAGTGTCATTGAAAAACATACCAAACCACTTTAGTCACCAGCCAATTGTGAGAGACACAGAGCCAAGAGCCAACTCCGATGGGATACGTTACTCACACACACACACACACAAGTTTATGAGGGCTGTGTAAATTAGGTTCCGGGTACCCCAAGAGGTGCAAGTTTCAATTTCTATGGGCCTGTCCCAGTTCTAAATAGGCCCGTGGTATCTCAAGCACTGTCGTATATTGACTGTTTTTTGTAACTGTCGTTCTTCTAACAAATGTTCTCTCTAAGTGAGTCAAGATGTTTTTGCATGATGCGCTTTATGTAAAAACATCCACTGATGTTTGGCCCTGTTAGATGTCAGTGACTCCCAGCCAACTGAAGTACAACAGATATTGAGATTAGTGCTGAACTTTGCAGAAGTTATAAAATGCAAGTCTGAATTATAGACTGTGTTCAGTGATTTGACCACAGAAGATGAAACAGGCAAATATAGTTCATCACCATAGTCTAGAAACAACATAAAAGTAGCTAGCACATCGTCTTTGAGCTGAAGTGACAGAAATGATTTATTCCTGTACAAAAACATTTGAATATTTTCACCAACTCACATTCAGTGCTGACCCCAGGATTTTGTGGGCCCTCAGCAAAATGGGATTTGGAAGCCCCTTCTCCTCTAGTGGTCTGTGGCTCATAAGCAATCCGTCCAGCTGTGTACTGGCAGTAAGTTAACAAAGCTATCTCCCTCATAAAGGACAGAATAGCTGGCAAAAAAATTGCTAAAAAACTTGGTCCCATGGTTGAGGTTGGTTAAATTTTATTGTCACTGCATAAACGGTAGTGTAACTAGCTAGCAAACTACTTTCAAACTTGAAAACTGGCAGCCATTTTCATGGCCTCATTCCTGAAATTTTGAGTAACGTAAGTGGCTATGTAACTGGCGTTCTGTGTGGCTAGCTACCAGTTGTTCAGTGTGGATGTTTTTGCCACAAAAAAAATAATAAAATGAATATCCTATACCTTGCAACAAAAACAATAGCAACGCTATCAGAAATTAGACATGTTGATACCTGTCATGTCACCAAGAACTGTAGGAGGAGTTAGGGTGGCTATAATAATAAATAAATCCATTTATATGTAAGATAATAGTAGTGTGGCTTGCTGAAGCAAGCACACTAATTAGCTAATGAAATAGCTGCAATGGAGGACTCTTTCAATGGTAATGTCCGTAGTGGAAATGTCTGTAGTGGAAATGTCCGTAGTGGAAATGTCCGTAGTGGAAATGTCCGTAGTGGAAATGTCACGGGTGTGTGGAGGGGTGGAACCATAAGCAGACATTTTAAAGAAGACAGTGATTCCCTTAAACAAAACAAAAGGACACGTACTTAACACAGAGAAAATAAAAGGTGCTGAAACAAGGCAGCTAAATAAACAAGACATACACCAAATGTGATGTGTACATACATGACCTCTAAAATGCAACAATATTACAACAACAATGAACCACACCAAGAGACAGTGGAAAGGAACCTACACACAAATCACCAAGTGAAAACAGGTGTGCATAATAGGCTAAAGGTTCAAAAGTGCGCTTTAAAATAAAAGTGTCCCCAGAATCTCACCACCGAAAGCCACCGTGCCACCCCGCTCGTGACAGGAAATGTTTTTTACCAGCTTATCTTTAGGAGCATGACATTTTGTAATTTAACTTACAGTTGGAGATGAACTCAAATACTAATGTTTTTGCTTTTTTTTTGCATTATGTATTTACTAAATTGCTCCAAATATAATAAAAGAATGTGTAAATGTTGTGTCACTGTTTCACTTGAATAATGAGAATTGACTCTTATTATTGCATTGCATTACAATGGTCATTCAAGTCATTCATTGTCAATGAAGCAGTCCAAAACAATGCTATAATATTTAAAATTCTTGCATAATATTTACTGTCCACCACCATACAAGACACAACCGGAAAGGAAATATAATGAGAACCGTTAGGCCTAAAGCAAGTAACAACACTATACAACAGCCAGACCAAACCAAACAGCTACAATAAACTTTCAGAAATTTCTATTATAAAAATAAATATAATAATATCAATAAAACATTATAAAAGTTTAGTCAAATATTTTGTTAATGCAATGACCTATAGCTACTAGCCAGTGACGTTAAAACCATCATCGGGCTTCAAATGTCAAACGGCTCCGTAAGTCTTCGTTGAGGAAAGCTATTGAGTAAACGCAGCCAAAAATGCATCTCGATATGCAGCCTCTGCCAATTCTAGAAAGTGAGGGGGATTTGGCCGTCCGTATTATATGAGGAAGCCTTTTTGCCATGTTGCCTCTTTGAGGGAAGTCATCATGAAGATGTACGTCCGTCTACGGGCCACGAGGGCACAATGGCATCAGACGCGTATCTCTTCAGAGGTCATTCCGAGCATGGCGGTGTGTCTGTCGGTTTGTCTTTCTCCCGTTCATTAAAATCCCATTATAGCCCAGCTAATGGAGAGTTAATGAGTGCCAGCACGGTGGATCGTCCTTCATGTCTGGCTCAGGGGAGACTAATCACTGCCATATTTCCTTTTTGGGATGATGGTACTGAAAACGCAGACTGAACGAATTGACTGCCGCTGGGGAGACTGGCTCACACACAGCAGACCCGAGGGGAGGGGGTACACCAACACCGGGATACAGAGAAATAAAGAAGGAAGGGAAGTGAGGACAAATTAAATCTAACAGAGACATGGGAAATACTGTACTGATCCACTCCAATCCATTCATTCAGAAGTCTGCAACCTAGGTAATTTTGAGCAACGCAGGAGAAATCTCTCCCCCTGTGCAAACTCGTAAACATTTCTAGCTCGTTAAAGGATACCCTACAGGTGGAAGACCTTTAATTATTGGATAACAAGATGATTCCTTTTAATTAAAAAGATAGGATTAGCCAGTATGTGGGAGAGAGAAAGAGAGCAGGAAGAATGGAGGAATATAGAAGCCACAGGGAGAATAGCTCAAGGTGACCTCTGGTAAAAATGGTGCCAACAGCCGATGCCTTGGTCTTGGAGACGGATGAAACCCCATGTAAGACGCAAATGTATTTGTCAATGTCTGTTTTTTTCTTGTATGCGATCGATCAACACTCCCTTTAAAAGGTCTGTGTTGCCCAGGCCTAACAAATAAAAAAATAAAAAAACACCCAATTTCTCTGCCCAACATGATTCATCACTACACGGTGAAAATGTTTGCGGCTAGTCATTTTTCAGCGCTAAAAGATCTTCTTGTACTTAGTTAAGAGATTGGAAAAAATGTATCCCTAATCTACACAGCCACCAAAAAAGGTTATTTTGGAAGATTCGTTACAGTATCTCGCTGATTACAGAACTTGAACATCATTAAGTACATTGCCTCCGAGAACATCAGCTTGGGGACGTAAGCTCCCTCGACTGCCTTGAGAAATCTGGTTGCTGAGCCACGGCATTTAGGAGAATTCTACTCCAGTTGCTGCATTAATTCAAAATGCCTATGCTCTGCCTCTCTGCCTATCACCTTTTCCAATACTTCTATTATCCTTTATTGTCCAACACTATGCATTGGCACCCTCTCTATCTTCCTCTCTTCTCCTTTCTTTATACTCCCTCTAACACCCTCTTTCGTTCTACCGTTCTCTTTCCACCATGGGGTAAATCACATTTAGCTCTAATAGCCAGCCTAGATGACCACCCAAAGCACCACGGGCCATTACCTACTCCATTTTAAGAAGATCTATTAGAAGATCTATTCAGTAATAACCGCGGTAACTGGGAATTAAGGCACCTGCCTTCCGGCAGGGTCGGTAATGTCCGTCGAGATTTGGAGATTATTGAGTCTTACCAACGTGGCTTCACTGAGGAGTCAGGAAAGTTGAAGAGGATGTGAGAAAGGAGATGGTAGAGAGAGTGTGTGAGTGGCACTGGTTGTCAAAATGTAATAAAGGTTAAAAATACAGTTCGGATAAATGTAACCGCTGCACAAAGGTGCTTCGTTTTTACATTAACAAAATGACTCTATTACAACTCTGTTTCAAAAAAATAAGACACAATAAGAAAAATGCAAATAAAAGCAGAATCTTATAATGCTTAAACAGATAATTTCTCAGTAAAAAGTTAAAAATAGTACAAAGACAACATTTCAAATATTTAAACTGAGAAATGTAATTGTTTTTGGACAAATAAATGCTCGGTTTAAGTTTTAATGAAATGTGCCAGCAACACGTTTTAAAGACCACCTACTTTAACCAAAAACTCTGGAGGCGTTCGATAACTGAGGAGACCAATTGCTGTAGCTTTGAAAGTGTAATGTATTCCCACTCTTGATTGATCTATTATTTCCAAAAATAATATCTTATTTTCATTCGAACAGACCACAGGATAATTTTACAAGATACCCAAGTCCATTTTAAATGAGCTTGGGCCCAGAAAAGGCAGCAGCATTTCTGGATCTTGATCATGTTTTTTATGCATTGTCATGCCCTGACAGGGCAGGACTAATTGTGTGGCCTCTAGCCCTCTCTATGCCGTTGTGGGCTCCCCAGTCAGAGCAGCTGCATTCAGTTGACTCTAATTGGGGAGCCTACTTAGGTTAGGTTTTCACCACACCCGGTGTGGTTTATTGTTTGTGCATGTCACAACTTCACGGTTTGTCTTTTGTTTAATCCTGTTTCTAGTGGATACGCTACATGTTCTTTGTAAACTATTTAAGTTCTGTTTTGTTGTTTAGTACAGCACCTTTGCTTTTAGCGTTTACAGTTCGTGTTAGTTTGTCTTTTATGTTATTTGGATTAAATCACCTTTTGTTTATACAATGTCCGCGTATGGTTCTGCCGCACAACACAGCCGTGACATGCATAGAGATTGAACCTGCATTTGTGGATGCAGCGACATACTGTGTTCACAGACAAGGGTTTCCGGAAGTGTTCCTGAGCCCATGCAATGATTGAGAGGCAGTCTGATGGTCTGAAGATCACCTCCATTCAATATTGATTTTCAGCCTGGTTCTTTGCATACAGAAATGTCTCTGGGTTTTCTGAATCTTTTAATGATATTATGTATCCTATACAATGAGATAACCAAACATTATTCCTTATTTGTTCCAATATTTGCCACTATGGTCTTTCCAAATGGTGAACACCCCACATTCTCACTTCTGACAGGCCCATCCTCTCCGGAATGATCATTTAATATCCACTAACGTTACTGACCTGTCACCAATTGATCTAATTAGCTGTGTGATATTCCACCAGATTTAGTTATTAACATCAACATATACTGTTCAACCATAATATTAATCAAATATATAGTTTACTTGAATGATTTGTTAAATCATCCCTTCATTGTCATCTGCAGGATATCAAAAGCATTTCTGCCAAGTTGCTGCAAAATGGCAAAAACATTTCCTAATTTGCTAATATATTTATTTTCTTATGGTGGTTATTAATGAGCAGTATGAAGGTCCATCCATTATCATGTATGCACAGTTTTGATTTGTGTTTTGGAATTTTACTATGCTGTATATTGAGATCTTTTTTTTATTTGGTAATTTTATTGTTTTTGTTATTCAAACAGATTCGGGCTGAATTCTTGCCATTTATTTGATACCCCTGATCAAGAATAATATATCCCATGGTAATATTTTTTCTCATTGTGACTATATGTATGCAGATGAAGTCCATTTTATTTGAATCAATATAACTGCTTTGATGAGCATGTGGGTCAAAACTTTACAGTTTTTCCCAGGACTACAAATCCAGGGGACACAAAGGTGTAGGTAGAAATACACTCGCTGTAAAAAGAAGTACATTTCCATTCAGAGTACTGACTCTAAACCTGCTGGTATACTCATTTCTTTTCTCCAATTCATGAACTTGTTTGGGCATGTAAATAGAAAATTTCTCAGGACTTTGCAACATTCCTTGGGGTTAAAAAGTCCCAAAATTGGTTCACTCTCATCATTCTGAATATCTCTGTCTCTTTCTCTTCCTGCACCAATTATCTTAAACCTTTCATCTGTAAAATAACATTCCTTCTCCCAACCTTTCACTTCAAAAGGTTCCACACTGGCCCCGCCTTCTAGAAATGTC
Source organism: Novumbra hubbsi (assembly GCA_016801125.1). Lineage (NCBI taxonomy): Eukaryota > Metazoa > Chordata > Actinopteri > Esociformes > Umbridae > Novumbra > Novumbra hubbsi. The sequence continues at coordinate 83,200 of JACXGK010000182.1, read as the reverse complement.
CATCCTATGAAAACCCAATGAAAACATTTGGCAGAGGGTTGCACACGTACACACACCCATGGACACACACCCACATACTCACACCCCCACAGGTGCATATGCACGTACATCCTCCTGGATCTAGGCACACCCACCCTCTCTTACACACTTACAAACTCTTTCTTGTGCAGAACTTTTTCATATCATTGACTTCTGTCTGGTCCTTCGCCCCCCCCCCCC
>JACXGK010000182.1:72354-82881 GCA_016801125.1 Novumbra hubbsi | reverse complement strand
GTGTGTGTCTGTAAGAGCATACATAAGAAGCATTGATCACCTTAGATCTGGGAAACCTACTATTTATGTCCGTCTCAGAAGGCAGCCTCTGGATTAAAACGGTCTATGATTATATACAGTCTATTAGATGCGCAATATGGATTGTATGAACCAAGGAATTCAGTGTAGCCTTCTTCAAAAATCTCGAAGGGTGGCACTGAGTTCAGCACTGTCCCCACTGTGACATCCCTAGGGTATGAAGAGAGAGACAGGAAAAACAGCCAGCGAGATGTAGCCAGTGGAAGTTGGCTGTGGTGCTTTAGTGAATCTGGCGCCTGTTGCCAAAGGCCCAGTATTTCAATCTAGATCTTTTTTGTGAGTAAGCGCGTGTGTGTGTGTGCTTGCAAGCGTTTGTCGAGCGTCTAATATGCCGACGCATCCAGGGCTGTCCAAGGACATCATGTCAGGCTGTCTCTGTAGTGAGACGGTAAACATGCTACAGGCAATGCCGGTCAATATTTATCAACAATTTATTTATCTGTGCACATTCAGCCTTTATGGGGTCCAATTTCAACACACACAATAAAAAGGACTAAATGTTTCAGTATAAACCTTTTCACTATTGTACGTCTGGCTCAATTGATTTCCCTTTTACGTGTTTGAAATGCCTGTGTGTTTCTATTGAGTTAATTAAACCCTTGAAAAGGATTTGTATCAAAAAACTTTGTCCCAGTCCACTTTACGGGTCTTCATGTTTAGTATGCCAGAATGGGCTCTGCGATCATGGCAGATGCATTGTGGAGTCGCAACATTCATTATAAATGACCTTTTCGAAGCAGCAATTAGCCAGCCTAGATCTACTTCCACCAAAACAAAAGTATAGAATTAACAAAAGTTAAAAGGAATCAATAGCCGTGTCTATTATCAGGCTGTGGTCTGGGGAACCATTGGAATATAATCTGTCAGGAGCACAACAACTTCACACAATGTGACAGTATGCTGAGACATATGGAGGAGACAGCATCTGGTGACCAATCACCACGTCTATGGACAATCATTCATTCACTATGAAATGATTCGTCATGCAAACTAAGTGAACTCAACTGCATTTCAGTCTTGTTGCCATGGCCTTAAATGCCATGGAGGGCACGGAGGTCCAGCTATTCTCAATTACATACTCCGTGCATTCCCAGTGAGTAAAAGATCCAGAGGGAAGGACAGGAAGTCTCATGAAGAGTATGAAATTGAGAAAAGGCCGGTATTTGTATTTAAAGAAAGCACAGTCCTTGCCAGGTCCCATATCCACTAAAACCTGAGGCCTCAAGGGGAATAGCACCCAACTACTAAGAGGGACAAACCATTCCCAGACTATTTACGTTATTTAAGTTATTATTTGTCTCATCGATTGCAAGTATTTTCATCATATTTACATACAATACAATACAATAAACAGTTATTTGTATTCATTCCAGGTCATTAGATTTCGGACCAACATAACCGATAGGGCCAGTTAGAAAAGAGTTAACGTTAGACCACGCTATGACCCTCTTCTCCTTCCCCCCACACCCACCCATCCGCAGCAGTCAGCGTATCATGAAGAGTGACACGTTTGGTTCCAGTGACAAGATGGATTCCCTCATCAGACATTTGGCGCTTCTATAATTAATGAAGCAGTCAAAAATGAATCACGGCCAACATGCTGAAATGCACAGAGGAACCAGAGGAAGAGAGAGAGCAAGAGAACATAGTACGGAGTAACGTAACTAACGGAGTATTACGTAACAAACATTGGATTTGAAGAAAGCAAAGCACTTTCTTTCATTCCCTAATTTGTTTGTATTTTATATGCTGTCAACATTGCTCAAATCTTGTTCTTTCCATGGAGCTTAATTTCTTATCTGCAACTTTTTGGGATGAATTGTAATGTGAAAATGTGCTTAGTAGAACAATGGCATATTCTACCACGAATCAACAATTTAAAATTAGCTAGAGAAGAAATATCATTTTTCACTGAGCTGAGTTAACATAAAAAAACATGACTGCAATTATACAGTAGTCTCATGTTTCCTGTCATAAGGCTTCCTGTGTTTCTAAACTGAAACATATTATCAGATGTCTTTTCAGGAAAATAATCTGTTTCATGTTATCAGAAGGCTAAATAGGGAAAAATTATTCTGTTCCTAACTAGCTTCTACAGCTAAGGTATGTGATTAAAGGACAATGAAAGCTTGGTTGAAAACACATACACTGACATTATCCTCTTCAAACAATGTTGATAAATGTTTAATTAGTAATATGATACAGCATAGTAAACTAAGATATTGAATATTCCAGCAATATAATCCAGAAGGTTTTTAAATGAAAATATATGTATAATTTTTGCCATTTTCTTACATTAGAATTGCACTGTTAGCAATTAGAGTGCCTTGTGCAAGGGTACAATGGTTTTCCAACCATTACCCTTCTTTCGGTTGACTATTCGGTCTTCTATTCTAACCATGAATGCTTCTATAACCTCAATGACTGCTCAGCCAACTTGTAATGTGAAGATGCCTGTATTAGTGCACTCCCCAAAGAAGTGTAAACCTGACTTCTATTGCTCTGAGAGGTCTTTCCCTACCCATGGACAGCACAGTCAAACACAGATGCAGTTGCAGGGCAGGTTGCAACACACATACCTGCATGCCTGGCAGACACCTCAGCTTGAATGTCAGCCCACCACCTCAACCCTGATGAGACAGAGCTGTTCTCCTTCTCGCTCCTCACAGTTGACAACTCCACGGTGTTCTCCTCACAGAGAACAATAAACCTTTTGGCGAGACACTCGACAAGAACCAATTATTCTCTGCAAACATCAAAGCAGTGATTCGCTCTTGTGGATTCATGCTGTCCAACATCTGTAAAATAGGACTTTACCTTACAAAGTAATCGGGTCAGGTTCTGATCCAGTCACTTGTCATCTCCTGTCTGGACTATTTCAACACACTGTTGGCTGGGCTCCCCGCTGGTGCCGTCAAGCCTTGATCCAGATCACTGCAACCTTCCCAAATTCACCCATGTCACTGATCTCCACTACAAGCTCCATTGGTTTCCGGTAGATGGTTCTTGCTTATGGTGCAGCAAAAGGAACTGCATCTCCCCACCTGCAGGCTATTCTTCAACCCTACAACCCTTCCCGTGCACTCCGATGCCTTTTAGCCATGCAACCCTCATGAGTGGACAGCTCTCGCTCAACCAATGCCAAACTCTTCTCTGTCATGGCACCGCAATGGTGGAACAAACCTCCCTTGAACCCTGGACAGCAGAGTCCCTGCTAATCTTCCAAATGCTGCATAAAACCTACTTCTTTGATGAGTATCTTAATTAACTTGTGTATCCCCCCCACCACCTGAAAAAAAAGCACATAACTTTGATTTCTCTGGCACTGAATAACGGCTTTGATTGTCAGATGGTGTTTTTACCAAGAGGAATGCACTTATTGTAAGTCACTGTGGAGAAGAGTGTGTGCTAAATACCTAAAATGTGAAATGTAAATGTATAACAGAGTTAATAATGTCACAGGTTAGAGCAGCTGAGTGCTACTGTTGTACCCTACAGGTATTTCCTCTTCTCTGTAGTCATCGTTCTCTCTTTAAGCCAGCAGTCTTTCCACAGGGGTTGTGGCAAGTCCCCGACATCCTATGGTGTGTAGAGTTGATTCAGCTTACAACGGGTTCTGGATGGACTGAGGAAGTCGATGAGCTGTAGAATATGTGTGAGCATGTGTAGAGAGGGAGAGAGAGAGTGTGTGTTTGTACGCATACAAGCAAGTCAAATACTTCTCCTACACAGATAGATGTCAGCCGGGACAGGGGGACCTTGGTTCCACACGGCAGTGCAGATGGAGATGGATTGCTGGGGCTCTCCGACCCTCTGTGGCGAAGCAGAACCAGGACAAAAGGTGTAGAAAAAACATGGAAAACCACTTGCACACTGAGAACACATTACTCTGCCCCTGCCGCCAAGGTCCCAAGGAGAAAGGCACAGTGCTTTCCTTGGCCTGTCATCAAAACCAAGACACAGCACTTTACTGTCTCTCCCGGTCTCTTACCCCTTGGTTTTTCTCCTCTGGTTTCTTCTGAGGGAACCACTGTGCTGAGTCACTGGGGGTGTTTGATGCTCCTGACCTGATCCTGTCCTTGTCATTAGAAGTGTCTGTGCGTGAGGCAGCAGCTCCAATCATCTGTTTTGAGGGTCTAATTCAGGGGTGAACAAACTACGACCCGAGGACCAAATGCGGCCCGCCAGGTTGTTCCATCCGGCCCGCGGAAGGTAATGAAATGGTTTTGAGGGGAATTGAAAAACAACTCACCAGCCCATTCTTATACATCTGAGTCGGAATTTCAACTATTTACACATTATATGGGATCTACTGTACATATGTACTGCATGTTTTTTAACTTTCGCCCTTTTCAGGCCTGCAAATCATTTATGACTAACAAATTACAAAAACAAATGTGGCCCTCCAGTTAATTTCAAAATCCTGATGTGGCCCCCCGAGCCAAAACGTTTGCCCTCCCCTGGTCTAATTCTTAGTAGGCGGTTTCGGTCAATCTGACACATCATTAGACACACTGAAGATAATGGGCCCAGCTCAACTTGGGGGAACTCTATTCTATTACAATTTTGACCATTCCCCCTTCCTCTTAACCCTGCCTTCTTTTCCACCGTACTCCACAATCTCAGAGAATCACTCGTCACTCACCTTCTTAATATTCTCTCCTTTTATCCAGTACCAATGTCTATAAAATTGAAAAATGAAGCTAGGGATGTGTCGTTTATGAGGTTTTCTCAGGAGTGAATCTTGACAGCAACACATTTTTGTCTTCAACCGCACCAGATCTGATTGGTGATTAGCAATGCAACTCAAAAGCATGTACACACACAAAAAACGCCCACACGGTCTGTGTTCCTCTAACAATTTAATCCAGCTCCGCACTAACTTTCATTAAGTTAGAGCAACAGAACATTGGGTGAATAACACATCCAGTGTAATAACCTTTATCAGTTAAACTCATTTTAAGTGCTTTTTGTACTTGTCCACTCGTGGGTTTAATTATTGTGCTTTGAGTGCAACGCGCTACCATGTACCATGGTTAAGAGAAACCATTCTTGTTTGGTTGGATGCATTTGTTTTTTGGAGATTCCTCTGGCTGGTCATTGATAATGCAACACTCATGGATTTAAAACCAACCTCTAAAGTTAGCTTGCTTCCTTTTCTAACAATCTGAAAATGAAATTAATTTTTGTTTTAAAATCCCTCCCTACTATTTATATACTGCCTTCCCACACAATGTTTTTGTGAAAGGATAGCAATACTCTGTCACTGAATGACCTTGATTTTCTTTTGCCTTCAATAAAGTTGAAACACCACAGAAGACTTTGCCTAAAAAATAGGATCCTTTTTGTTGCTTGGATACTAATCCCTTGCCGACCGACCATCCACCCACATGTTAAACAGTTGTTTAAAAGCCCAGCTAGTCACAGAAGTCCTCACAAGCCAGTATTTGTAATGCTGTTATTAATAACCTTATATCCTTATATCTCCAGGCCTTGTTTTCAGCCCGCTGTCTGCTAAAAGCATGTCAAAAAGAGGATGGTAAAGAAATGAACCCTGACCTCTCTTTCATAGTGAAAGGAAAGGGAGTGTATCTTGAAGGACTGCATCGGAGATGGAGATCGAGCAAGTGAAGGCAGAAAAAGAACAACGTAGGAGAGATTGAGCAGAAGCAGAGAATCGGGTGGAATAAAATAAATAGTGATAGTTATTCAACTATTAAGTCAATAAAGAATTAAAAAGGTCACGCATTGGTCCCACTTTTTTAACTCTTGTTAAATGTATTTACATATTTGCTTTTTGTTTGTGTTTTGCCCAAAATTCACTCAATTTAAACAATTTAGTAGATAAGATGTTTATGCACAGTTCTGAATTAATCCTGAGAATGCCATAATTATGAAAAACATGAATATGAAAATTCATGAAACATGAATAATGGTAATGTAAAAGCAAATACATTACCAAGCAAATTAAATAATATACTTATGTAAGCCCATCTCTGCCTATAAAAAAAATATGGTAAAGGTCCATATTAAGCCAACTATATCCTCTTTTCAGACATTTCTTATACAATTTAAGTGAGAAAATGTTTGTTCAAATGAATGTCTAATCTTTCATTTGAAGTGTCAATATTGAATTTAAACCAATTTCTAATGTTTTTATTGTATTATTTATCAAAACATGTTGAAAGTTCGGCATGGGCTTAATGGGAACCTAATGTACCCTGTAAAGAACACATTTCTTTTGTAAGTTAAAACACTATGACATACTACCTCATAATTATGACTTACCTATGACATATCTTCCGCTTGCAAAAAAAACATTACGCTTTCATCCCACACATATGCGCCACTTCTTTATACTTTAATACTTTTGTATTTTTTTGATTTTCAAATACGTACGTACGTCACTATACATAACCATTTCTCGTGTTTTTGAGGTCGCATTTTGAACCGTTGGAGTATAGGCAAGTGTAGAGCCATGACGGGCGGACTAGATTTTAACCCCATCTTAATGTCGATTGACATTGATCGATCTGGTAATACTGCCCACATCTCCTACCCGGGTTTCTGGTTAATATTTCGGAACTTGTGATCATATACAGCTTTTTAAAAAAACCTGTAGCTATTAGAACAAAAATATGTTTCTAGCCTACGGTCGAATGTCACAAGCAAGCCTTTCAATGTAGGGTTCTTTAATTCAGGAACTGCAATGACAAAGCACAGTAGGCAGTCTAAGCAGGGGGCTATTTTAAGGAACTCGGATAACCATCTGGGGTGTAAGTGCACAGAGGTGGAACTCCGGCAAATGCCATTCGTGTGTTTTTTTTTATCAAAGTGTGCCATCAGCATTACACTGTCTCCCCACGAGAGCGCCCTGACAGTGGAGGTTCAGGACCATGGAGAGCATACCAGTGGAGCTGCCTGCGATCAAGAGAGAATTTTCAATGCAGATCGTCTGGACAGCGCCAATGAGCCACAGCTGTTGGTAATTATCCTCTCCAGCGGGACGGTACAAGTGAAAGCCAGAACTGCCAATGGGGTAAGAACTGCACAAGTGAATCAGAAGGCCTGACGGTATACTTGGCTAACTCCTCACAAAGACTGAGGACTTTGCCGACGACCGCCCTGGCCCTTATCAGTCTCGGTGTGAGCTTCAAAGCTTGAGGTTTAGGGGTGACGGTAGGGGCCCTACCATCCAGCTCTGCTGCGTCCTTTGGTGGTGGATTGTTCTGTCACGAGTTGTCCAGGAGGTAGGACACAACTGCAGAGCTGTGGCGAAATCCATACTGTATTTTAGTATTCTACTTAGAAATGAAAGAAAAACAATAAACTGTCTGTAACAGAGGCCACATGCACAAACAACAATTCACAAGACTCAAGCAAAACAGGCAACTGAAGTAGGCTCCCCAATTAGGGACAACTGTCAGCAGCTGTCCTCAATTGGGGAGCACCAGACAGTCACTGTAGAGATTCCTAAAGACAAGTGTATGAGTCAGAGAATGGTAGTAGAATGAATTAGTATTTACCTGTACTCGCCTTGTTTTTATATAAAAATGGCTTTATTTTTATGGGAAAAAATCCGATAATACCAATTAGGGTTTCTGCAAAGCTGTGTGCGTCCACTTCCTACTCCTGCTTTAAAGCGACTTAGGGTTTTGAACCCCTCACACTAGGTAAAATGCCTGTGAGATTGCTAGATGCCCACATATGTGCATTTACCCAATATTGTAAAGTGACTACTGGTATCATGATTGCTAATAATATTTTATTAATAACTAGCAAAATATTGCAGATATAGGTGGAGGAATTTGAGAGATAAATAAGCCACACTATGAAGATATGTGTACATCAGGAACAGGCTCACTATAATCCTGTGGTACTTACAGTGATGTAGGCATTTCATTTTGTTCTCAGATTGTGTATTTAGTTAATTACGCATAATTAAGAAAACATAACAATTAGTTAGCAAAATACATACATTTACAAACAATTTAGTACTGTTTAAGTTCGCGAATAAACGTTTGTCGTGTTGACACCGTGGGGCATAAAGTATTAGGTATACCACAATCTTGCAACATTTCTAATTTATAAGAAAATTCCAGTAAAAGCCATGAAATGTATTTTGCTTAATTGTAGTTAATATTAAAAGTTTAACGTTTCTTTCATGAATTCATTTAGTTTTATTACTGAATTCAATTGTCAATACATAAGTAATTGTAAGGGCTATGTATCCGGCAGCTCTGACATGGGTGCACATTTTCCCCACACCCCCCAAGATTAAGTTAGGATTCCAAGATGAAGTTCCTCTTTGTATACACTATTTAGACAAAGAAAAACTTACCTAATACTGTTAATGAATATTTGCGTTGAGTGTTTAGTCTGTTAAGGGCTAATATCTATGTAATCATAACCAATATTGAGTCTTTACAAAAGGATTAGTAACCATTTTACATTTCTATGACGGAGTACCATAACAAGAACGTTTTAACTGTTATCTGAGACACTTATTACATGAGGGTCCATGTCTTAGGCAGTTCCATCTTCAAATCCAACCAATGTATTGCACTTTTTACACAGGTCAAACAAGAAGCAGTGTTTTTTTACATTCAATGACCCAAGCTTCAGAGTACTTCAAAGTACTTGGTTGTGGTTTCCCTTACTGGTTTAGCCTCCTGGGATGTGTTACCTACTGCTTGATTGATAGAACACCTCTCCTGCGTGCGTGTTGGCCTCTGGGACCCCTCTTGGTCTTTTTAATGTAGATTCAGAGAAAACAGGTTGCTCTTACACAAGCCTCCACAATTTCTGGCTTCGGCTCAATTATTCTCCTGTATATTCGCCAACAGACAGACAGAATGCCAAAGGCACAACCAATCATGTCATTGATTATTTGGTGTGAAGATCCTGGCTCCTGTGGTCCTATGGATGACCTCATAAGGTTGGGCTTCAGAGGGACGTTCTTATCTGCCCTGAAGAACGGAGGAACTGGTCAAGTCAGAGGGTGGGAGGTCAAGTGGGAGGTCAAGTCTTTAATCCTGGAGAGCTTGGTCAAATGTAAACTCCCGGGTTGTACTTCCATTATGTGCCTTGCCATAGGCATCCACATGAATTACCGGGAAATAGTAGGAGGCATCTGCCACAGCGGAAAGGATCATTACTATTTGGAACTAAAACCCTGGGACCCGGAGCTACCGGGGCTTGGTGGGCCACATGCTGTCAATCAACCCAACCCTTCAAAAACCTCACTACTGAAACTCGCTGGCAATGACCCTCTAGTCATGTCAGTTAGGGCACAGGCATTTATTCTTCTACAAGACAACCCCACTTGTTACCATATCCACCATCTTTACCACCGTTGACACACCCACACGAAAGCCTGTTGCTATGAACATGTAGTCCCCAGTTGCAAGGAAACTGAAAATCTTCCATCCTTGGACCACTTTTTGTAGGTACTGAACACTGCGGACCGGGAACACCCCACAAGAGTTGTAGTTTTGACCCAGTCCTTTAGCCATCACAATTTGGCCCTGGTAAAACACTTTGAGAAAAACATTTTCACTTGATGCCTAATACATCCCACTCATTGACAGATGCCTTGATAATGCGATTTTCAGAGTTATTCACCTGACCTGTCAGTGGTCATAATGTTATGGCTGATAATTTATCACTGATGACTGAAAAGTGTTTTTTTTTTAGATTATGGTGTTTTGAATTACCACAAAATGACTCCCATCAATGGTTGTTTTCTAGAACATGTGGCTTTTTACAAATACCCGGGGATTTGGTTAGATTCATTTAATTTGTAGTAATAAATATTGTCTATCACGTTAGCATAGAAACAATATTGAACAAGCAACGTTTATATCGCTACTAGATTATAGTGATATTGCCACTAGCTGGGTAGCAGGTTGCCTCGCTGGTGTTTTCTGGGGAACACTTTGGGTTTGCAGCGCACCTTGGACACTTTGGATTATCATGTGCACCTGTTTTCACTTGGTGATTTGTGTGTGTATACATGTCCCTTGGTTCTGTCACTTGGTGATTTGTGTGTGTATACATGTCTCTTGGTTCTGTCACTTGGTGATTTGTGTGTGTATACATGTCCCTTGGTTCTGTCACTTGCTGATTTGTGTGTGTATACATGTCCCTTGGTTCTGTCACTTGCGGATTTGTGTGTGTATACATGTCCCTTGGTTCTGTCACTTGGTGATTTGTGTGTGTATACATGTCCCTTGGTTCTGTCACTTGGTGATTTGTGTGTGTATACATGTCTCTTGGTTCTGTCACTTGGTGATTTGTGTGTGTATACATGTCCCTTGGTTCTGTCACTTGGTGATTTGTGTGTGTATACATGTCCCTTGGTTCTGTCACTTGGTGATTTGTGTGTGTATACATGTCCCCTGGTTCTGTCACTTGGTGTGGTTTATTGTCGTATGGAGCGTCTTCACG
>JACXGK010000182.1:45763-72254 GCA_016801125.1 Novumbra hubbsi | reverse complement strand
TATACATGTCCCCTGGTTCTGTCACTTGGTGTGGTTTATTGTCGTATGGAGCGTCTTCACGTCAGTACATGTCACGTTTGCTGTCAGTATTTGTTCTGTACGTGGCTGCTCGTTTCAGCGCCTTTTATTTCTCTGTGTGAAAAAAGTGTTCTTTTGTTACTTCTTTAATAAATCCACGTCTTTATTTGTAAATGTCTGCATGTGGTTTCAACTCCTATCACACCCGTGACAGATATAGGCATAATAAAGAAAGTCACAGTGATTTATCAATTAAAACACCAAAGTTTCGGCAAGACAGAAACGTGGGTGTTTTAATTGTTGAATCACTTAGAGCTGGAATACAGTGTGAGACTTACTTTATTATTCGCTGTCTTTTTCCGTTAACCAGCAACTCTCATAACACTTGTCAGTTGCGATTCTCAATATACACAGGCGTACAGAGGCCCATTATCAGGAACCATGACTACATGTTCCACTGGCATGTTGTTTGCTGTCACGGGTGTGTGGAGGGGTGGAACCGTGCACAGACATTTTAAAGAATACAGTGATTATTTAAAGAAAACAAAAGGACACGTACTTAACACAGAGAAAATAAAAGGTGCTGAAACAAGGCATCTAAATAAACAAGACAAACACCAAATGTGACGTGTAGATACATGACCTCTAACATGCAACAATATTACAACAACAATGAACCACACCAAGAGACAGTGGAAAGGAACCTATACACACGCACAAAGTGAAAACAGGTGCGCGTAATAGGCCAAATTGTCAAAAGTGCGCTTCAGGATAAAAGTGCCCCAGAATCCCACCACCGAAAGGCACTGTGCTACCCAGCTCGTGATCTTTGCTAATCAAAGTTAATCAATTTAAAATGCTAGTTGATCATTAGAAATCCCTTTTTGCATTTATGTTAGTGGTGACCAGAACAGAAGGAAGAGAGGGAGGCCCTGGTGCACAACTGAACAAAAAAACGAATACATTTGTTTCTAATTGAAGAAACTTGAAGGTCCTCAATCGGCAGCTACATTAACTAGTACCTGCAAAACACCAGTCTCAATGTCAGCAGTGAAGAAGCAGCACTTCCAGTCGAAGCACGCATCTTCTACAAGATCATGGCGCGTACCTATGGTGCAGCAAAGGAACTGCATCACCCTGCCTCTGTATCCCCCCACTACCTAATCACTTGACTTTAATTTCTCTGGCACGGACTTTGCCAACTAATGGCTTTGATGAAGGAAAGTGTACTTTATTATTATGGTTGTCAGATGTGGGTTTTCCAAGACACCTTATGTATGTACGAGAGTCTGCTAAATGACTAAAATATAAAATACAACTCAAGGATACTGGCCCCCTGGGCAGAGTTCTTCCTCCGTACAGTGTCTGTGTTATTTTGCCTATCTTAATCTTGTTCTTTTTCGTCTAGTCTGAGAAATAGCCTTTCATTTGCAACTCTGAGCCAAAGCTGTAAAAGAGACCTTGGTCTTTGTTGATAAATTACAGCACAGGTCCTTCTCACTTCAAACTCTTTAATTCTAATAAGACATTTCATGGATTCAGCAACACCATTGCAGTTGCTGGACTGGATGTTCAGAACCTCCATTTGACATACACTTGCAAGCATGGCCTTGGTGGTCTGTTGCTTGGCAACGTGGTTGGAGCTATTTCCTGCCTAGTTGGCCCTTTTTGGGGTTGTCTTCAATCAGGGTATTTGGGTAATTCCGTGCTGAGGTATCCCTTTTGTGCTAATGAATTCTCCTTCATTAGCCTGGCTAATCCTTGCTGTTCCTGTCCACAGTTGTTTTGGTTGAGCTTTTGCCTAACGATTCCTGGTGTCGCTGCCCACAACCCATCTATACATACTTGACCTTGACCACCTGGTTGTGTAGCTGATCTGTATTCTGCGTAAAGACTTTTGACACAGCCCACCTGTATTTATTGATCCGCTGGTCATCTAAAAGGGTAATGTGTTATTTTAATCTTCAGCGTAGAAAGCCAGAAGAGGAGCCCACCTCAATACCTGGCTCCCATTAGTTTCTTCCTGGGCTTAGACTTAACAAGAGAGGTTTTCTTAGCCAATGTGCATTCATTTCTTGTTGTTTACTCTTTGGGTTTTTCTGCATATAAGAGGATTGGGCACAAATGCCCAAAACAAGTTATCTAACATCCCAGCTTTATATACAAGTAAATTCTCCCAATGAAAAGCTCAGACAGGCTTTCCTCAAAACTTGGTGTAAACCATGCACTCCAAATACTACTCCCGTCTTTGGTGCTTTGTTTCACAAGTATTAACTTTCCACTTCTTCTTTCGACAGTTGACATAAGCCCAATGATCTCAACTTCTATTCTGCCAAGTTGCAAGAAATCTAAACAAAACCACTCCTGGTTTGATTGAAACAATACATCCGCTTCTACCATCATGACGTGATTTCTTTCACAACACCCATACAGACCAAGATGTGAAAAATTCCTGCAACATGGCAGGCCAATCGAGCACCAAAATATATATATTTTACCATCAATAAAAGATGGTCACATCCTTTGACATTTGCCAGAATTGCCAGATGGCAGTCCACTCATCTGGAAGAAATACTGACAGAAATACCTGTGCATCTTTCCTTTCTGACAGCAAAATCAATCAAGTTGACTCATCCTTTTAACCTGCTGTGTGTGGTCTTTTCAAGGTGTTAATAACAGACAGGTTATTCAATAATGAAATGAACAGAGGGTTAACAGGGCCAAAGGGATCTCAGAAGAAGGCCTGCAATCTGTGAGCCATTCTTCTCAGGTCTAACCCAGATGGACAAAACCGCCAAAATACATGGAAGAATAATGGATTGATTTAGTCGTCCTTCTGTTTCATCATATATGTGGAAGGGAGAAAGCTTTGTGGAATGTAAGAACATTGCTTTATTGGCATTAATTTAAATTGGAAATTTGGAGAGTCAACCAAGTTCAAATTCCAGTTCAGAATCAGCTAACTGTTTAATTTCTATGTAATTGAGCTGAACTGTACACACATCAAGTCAGAAGTTTCCTACCTTACAATAGTTAATATAATCCTCTTTCATCCCAAGCACCAGTATCAAACTAACCAAAGGTAAATACCTAAAATCCATTATTGTTAGACAGAGCCTTTTCTAGCTTTCATTCAGAGAGGGCATGGCAGAAAAGATTGATGATGTTCATCCCACCCCCCCCAAACCTCTTTCAACTGCCTCTGTTGCTCACTGAAGAGTGACTGAGCCCTTTTCAAGCATCACCAACACAACCGCGGTTATGAAACTGTGTCATTAACACTGCATGTGGGAAGCATTCTGGCACAAAATGGCTGCAATACATCAACAAAGGTGGTTGGTGGGTAGATAGTGTGGGTTGAATTGTAGTAACTGTCATAACCACAACATCTAAACATATACAAGCAATGGCAGAAACAGAACACTCTCAGAACACATGTGCATGCATTCAAACACACACACACACACATTTTAGGAATTTCAAACCTTTGCGACACACAAAAACATATTCCCTTAAAAAAATCATATTTTACCTAATATCTAACAATATCCTGAACCTAAAAAATTAAACCTATTTGTAAACCAAACCAACTCCTAACCACTACACCAATTTTCAGGCTTTACCCTAATACTACTTCCTATACTGTAAATAACTTTACATCCTTGCGCAGATTCACGGTACATCAGGTTAGTGCAAATTAACACTAACACACACAAGAAAGTCACTAACATAAGCAATGTCTCTGTAACCATGGTTCTCTACCACCGGTCCATTTCATCATAGCAACTCAGTGCTTTAACCCTAGGATACAACGATGGCAACAGCTGAATAACCATGCTGATTTAATTAATAAACAGACGTCTTGGTGGATTAGAGGATATGGATCTCTTAATGATTGTAATCAGCCTGCTTCTTGTTTAATTGGCTTTAAAACCTCTCTCTGGGTCTAAAATGGTGCTGAGTGTTCTATATCAACAAAATCAGCTCTTTGCTCACGGCCTGCTTTTGCTGTGAAAAGTGTTACTCTGGCATATGTTTTGCCTCACTAAACACACTATTTAGCTAAATTGATTTAAAACATGTTTTTTATACAGATCTCAAATAGCCAGGTACACACCCAAATGACCTCACACATAAACAACAAAAAACAGCTCAGAACTATAAAAAGATAACTTTTGCTGCTCATCTCTTCCTCGAAAACATCCATTTCCATAAACGTTGGAGACCAATTCCCCCCCTTCCTGTACACATGCCACTGTTGCTAGGAAGCAGGCTTTGATTACTAGGCGTGAGGGGGGTCCGCATCCCCCATGTCATAACGGGCTGGTCATGGGTTGGTCCCCACATTCTCCTGCCATCCAAGCACTGACAGCCAATGTACAAACGCCTGTCAAGCACTATGCGAACAGAACAGACGGGAGAGAGAGCAAGAGTGGTAGGTGGAGACAAAAAGAGGTAGAGTGAGAGATTGTGGATACAAGAGAGAGCGGAAGTGACAATGACAGGCAGGAGGAGAGATAGAACGAGATAGTAGAAAGTGTAGTAGAGGCCGAGAGCGAAGAAAAAGATCCAGGCCGATAGGGTGAGTAATAAAAACAAGACTAGAGGGCCCAGTAAAAGCAGATGAAGACTTGCAGGACCACAAGGAACAATAAAAGAAAGGCTGGAAAATGCAAGCAACTGTCAGAGTCACTCAGCTTCCCTCGAGGGAGAAAGAAAGACCCTGGCCATCTGGAGAGTGAGCAAAGGATTCTGGGGGATAAGATCAAGGAGATATTCTGTCAATCGTGTGATGATTGACCTCGAGGCATTCGCCACTCACCCGGGCACACGAGCACAGTGAGCACGAAGAAGACAGCATGCATGATGACTGAACTTGAGGCATTCGCCACTCACCCGTGCACACGAGCACAGTGTGCACGAAGAAGACAGCATGCATGATGACTGAACTTGAGGCATTCGCCACTCACCCGTGCACACGGGCACAGTGTGCACGAAGAAGACAGCATGCATGATGACTGAACTTGAGGCATTCGCCACTTACCCGTGCACACGAGCACAGTGAGCACGAAGAAGACAGCATGCACTCGCACCAGGATACAAACACAGCATGTCCATTTTTGTTGTTCAGTCGAGAGGACATTTTCAGTGATGATCTGTTGAAATCCTTTGGCATTACGTATGAATAACACCTAGAAATGTCTTAGGTTTGAAATATCTCTCACTGCTCACACACGTACACAATGCCGAATGCACACAGACGAGTATACACACACTTTAAATTTTGAACTGTCTTCGGTGATCACTGTTAAACACATTCTATTGCATATTAAAAAAAATATACAACACATGGCATAAAACAGTTACCCAAAGATAAAAGAATCCATCTATACTACAAAGACCCAATTTATGTCTTGTCGAATTTTTTTGATGCTCCTGATGCTTTCTTTTGTGTATAAAGATTACATGAAACTGAGAGATCATATTGAGTTTCATTTGTATTTCCTTCTGGAAATAATACTGGTCACTGGTTATACAAGTGCCTTGTTCACCAACACCACTAGATGTCAAACTTGCAATTGATTGGCAAACTGAGAAATAATAGTGATTATAATTAGAATTTATGCACAAATAACCATGGTTTAAATTAGGCCATAACCAGCTGGAGCTCAGCATTAAATAGTACCGGCAAAACACCAATCTCATTTTCAACAATGAAGAGACCACTCTGGGATGCTGGCTTTCTAGGCAGAGCTCTTCCTCTAGTGTCTGTGTCCTTCTGCCCATTTTAATCTTTTCTTTTTCATGGTTCTTCCACGTCCGGCCAGGTGCGCCTTTTACCCATTTCCATTTCACCCCATCTAATTGCCCAGGAACAAAAAACATTG
This sequence comes from Novumbra hubbsi, assembly GCA_016801125.1. Classification (NCBI taxonomy): domain Eukaryota; kingdom Metazoa; phylum Chordata; class Actinopteri; order Esociformes; family Umbridae; genus Novumbra; species Novumbra hubbsi. Next base: position 66,348 of record JACXGK010000182.1, on the reverse strand, counting down.
CTGATACCTTGTCCTGGATCTAGGACACTGAGTCTCCGTTCTGAATTGTCCCCATCATTCCACCTTCCTGGATCCTAACCCTGGTCTTATGGGATGTGGATTTAAAAAATCTAGCAAGCATGTTGGACGGATCCTGTGCCTGCAACCAGATCACACATACATTATATGGACAAAAGTAATGGGCCACACCTAATCATTGCATTCAGGTGTTTCATTCAGTCCCATTGTCTAAGGTCTATAAAATCAAGCCCCAACCATGCAGTCTGCCTTTACAAACACATGTAAAAGAATGGTCCGTTCCAGAGAGCTCACTGATTTTGAGCGTGGTACTGTTATAGGGTGCTACCACTGCAACAAGTCGTTTACTTGGAAGGCCAAGTAAAGTTACAGAGTGGGGTCACCAAGTGCTGAGGTTCATAGTGCGTAAAAGTCGCCAACACTCTGTTGACTCAATAACTGCAGAGTTCCAAACCTCATCTGGCATTAACATCAGCACTCAAAATGTGCGCTAGGTGCTTCATGTCATGGGTTTCCATGGTTGAGCTTTACATCACCAAGCACAATGCCAAGTGTTGGATGGAGTGGTGTTATACATAGCGCCACTAGACTCTGGAGCAGTGGCAAAGTGTGCCATGGAGTTACAAATCACGCTTCTCCATCTGGCAGTCTGATGTGCCTGGGTTTGTCAAATGCCAGGAGATTGTTTCCTATCTGACTGCATTATGCCAACTTTTAAGTTTGGTGAAGGAAGGATAATGCCATGTTTTTCTGTGGTTGGCCGAGGCCCCTCAGTTCCACTGAAGGGAAATGTTAATGCCTCAACTTAACAAGACATTTTGGAAAATTCTATGCTTTCAGCTTGGTGGGAACAGTTTGGGGAAGGACCTTTTGTGTTCCAGTATGACTGTGCCCCAGTCCACAAAGCAAAGTCTATAAAAGCATGATTGGATGAGTTTGGTGTGGACCAACTTGACCTTAACCTTATCAAACACCTTTGGGATGAACTAGAACGCATATTGCGAGCCAGGCCCTCTAGTCCAACATCAGTACATGACCTCACCACTGCTCTTCTGGAAGAATGGGCAACAATTCCAACAGATACAATCCAAAATCTTGTAGAAAGCCTTCCCAAAGTAGTGAAAACTGTTATAGCTGCAAAGGGGGGACAAACTTGATTTTAATGCCAATGGATGTCATAAAGCTCCTGTTGGTCTCCCAATCATTTTGTCTATATATCTTGTATGGGCTAGCAGGGATAAGGGATTGGCTACGCACTTGGGTTCACAATCTCTTTGGTAGACCTGGCACATCTCAAACTACTTCCTGGCATAATTTACTTTCGGACGAGTACTGGTGGCCCACCTTGGCGCATGATGTCGCTCAGCAAACTACCACTCTTTCCGACACCTGTTGTCACTTTCATTTGAACCAAAACAGGTGACATTGTTTCACAATTGCTTATACCTCCAGTACTGTACAGATCAGTATCCCTGAAGTTGAATTGACTGGGTGCCATTCTGTGATGATTATGTGTTGCCTTAATTTCTTTGAGCAGTGTATATTCTTTTTGCAGTGTATTCAGACATTATTTTGATATCAGTGATTGGCTTGCTTTGTGAGGCATATTTTAGCTTTTATCCCAGAAATATTCTTCTTGAATGCTCTAAAGAGTGTGATACATTTTACTGGTGTCTAATAAAATAATATTATAGGTTTAACATCTGGTTCCTTCACCATGGGGCTGTAATTGTTTGGGATCCAGAAGGTCTCATACAAGGAGCTAAGAAGAAAACAAGTTTGTTTAGGTGCAAGGCTATCTTGCCCTTGATCGCGAAAAAACATTTTCAGTTACTTTTTTATATCAAACCTTTTTCTACACATCTATCAGATTTTTTCTACAATTTCCTTTAGTGTTGATTTTAAGTCATAAGCATTTAGTAAAATGTGTATGTAGCATACTAAGCACAAGCACAGAGCCATTAGCGTCTTAATCCATTGAGAGCTTATTGCCTCTGGCAATTTTAACAGGGTGATCATACGTCGGGAATTTACCTGAAAATTGTGCATTGCTACACCACTTCAAAGTCAACAAGAAAGTACAGCAAATCTCTCGTCATATTAGGCCAGCATTTGTGTCAGAAAAGCAAAATGGCATTCTGCTTAGTGGATAACTGGCTCAACCAGGCAACAGATTGCCAGATGTTTGCCAGATGCCTGCAAGTGGAAGTTAGTTGGAGCCACACAAGCATTGAGTTGGACCAAAAATGGGGTTGCAAGAGAGGTCAGCATAACGAAGCAGTGGGTAAGCCTGTAATGGAGGTCCAGAAGCACTCTGAATATCAATAACTGGAAAGCACATTAAAAACTTCATAAATAATGGCTTCAGCATTTTAGTGGGGGGACATACAGGTAGAGGCCTTGATGACACTGTTTAAATAAGCGCAAGGTGAAACCTAATGTTTTTGCCTGGCATTCAGAGAGATAGAAAAAGACAGAGAAGGAAGGTATCTTTAGAATACTAATCCGCTCATCCTGCTTTCCTGGAAGACGATCAAGTTCTTTGAAGTTTTCACATGAACATTATGTGTTATTGAGTATGTGTATGTGTATGTGCACGCATGCATTCACATGTGTGTGTGGTAAGCATTGCTAACAAGGTTCAACTTTTCAATCAAGCGCTCACCTCTGAGTCTGAGATCACCATGGCAACTGTGCAGAGAGGGACAGACTTTGAGAGAGTTTTAATCATAGTTAATTTTACTACCATCAGACTTCTGAGACACCCGTGGATGTCACCCAGTTTCTTGTGGGTGTGTATGAGGGATAAAAACATCCTCAAAGAAAAGGCAGAAGGAGAGACAGAGGCAACGGGTAAAGGACTGGATAAAGACAGAAAGTGAAACATGGCCACAGAGACATGAAAAGAGAAAGATGGAAAAATGACGTATTTCCTTTCTGGGCTTTAGTTATTTTCTGCACCAGCCTCAGGACACCAGGGGTACATTTAACTTTGCTATCCCATTGCTTTAAGATTATTCCACCACCTTCAGCCAGATGAAGGGAAAGCTCCATCTTTTCTCAGCTCTTTTTCTTTTCTTCCTGTCATCTAATTTCTTCCCTTAACCCCTGGTCATTGAACAAAAAAAGCAAATGTATTCAACTGCAAACCAATCAAATGCTGTACACCTTTTTTCATTAAACTTTTATTTTAGCAGTGGAGGTAAAGCTGAGACCATAGGTCATTTTTCTGGGTGAACCCTGAAGTTGGGATGCCGCCCCCCCCCGTTTGTACATGTCAGCAGAGAGGTAAAGTGGTAATTTATGCAGGAGAGCCTTAACAAAAAAATGTTGGGTGTAAAGTTGGGTACAAAAACAATCACCTACAATAAAGCGATGATAAACTATGTTGAAAGGTTGCACATTCAAATAAAAAACTATTGCCAGAATCAATAACAAGCATGTCAACTGATCAAGTTACTTTCTGACAGATAATGTAAGGAATGATCTATTTCTATTTAGAAAGCCAATTTACATCCTAAAATGTTTTAGAAACTGATTTAATTATTTTCATCTATCCATATGCCCTGGTTTTTGTATGCATGTATGCATGTTCAATAAAAAATCTAGTAAATTAACCTTTGAAGATTTAGAAAATCCCCAAACAACAACTTCAAGTCAAAAATAAATATCTGTAACATTAGCTTAACAAAATGTTTAGTATTTGATGACGTGTGGCGAATAAAGGAATACTTCCATTATTCAATAATTGTTTCAGACTGTGTTGAATGGCCAATTCTTCCTTACTACCTTCCTACTAGTCACCCCTCCAAATGATTTAGTCCAAAGCAGGAACTAAAGGTCATAGTAGAATTTAGCAGTCAACCTGAGGTAACCTAGATTCATCTCTTGATATTCTCAGCATTAAGGAAATCATCAAAATGGACACATTTATAGCATGCAAACCAAATGTATACATCCTGATCAGTATACATGATTAGAAAAACAAGCCAGCTGCCAAAGTATATCAATTATTCACTGTATGTATTTATACTATAATTTTCAGCTGGAACCTCTGGAGGTCCTCAAAAATGTTTTAAGAACCGTCGCTTTGAACACTATATTTGGGTCTGGTCAATCGGAATTGGGTGCCATGTCTGAATTATCCTATGACCTATTGATGGAAAGCAATAACCAGAATTGATATTCCTAGTAGTCAGTTAGTTGGTCAATGTTACAGTGTTTGTATTGTCTGGCATCAGATGTGTGTGAGAAGGTTAATAGGGTTGTTTCAGGGGACAGGAGAAGAATGAGTTTGGGATGTGTCCCATTTGCAGCGCATCATTACACTTTCACTATCTGGAACTCTCTCTGATAGCTATCTATTAATACAACTGTCTCAGAAATAACAAACATAGAACTCTGGCTACCTAGAGCAACAAACCATGAATGTGAAACAAAGGCAGAACCATTGTGCAAGATAGGCCCATGATATTTACACATCTAGGGCATGGTCCTAAGAAAACTATGTAGACTTGTGGGCCAGAGGCGAATGATGGTTTGTTGTGTAAAATGAATCCAAGGGCCTTCAAGAACCACTCAAGCTACGCAGAATTTCACTGAAATACGAATCTAGGTTGGCTAGTCATGAATCTAGGTTGACTAATCACTAATGCCGCTGCATCCATATGAAGTGTTCATGCACGTTGCTAGCCAACTCAACCCTAATGCCATTAATGCAGCCTTAGCAACCCAATGAGACAGTTGCTGCTTAGACAGCTCACTACTTTGAGCGGGTTTGTCAAAACGGACAAATTGCTGGTCACAAAATGCAATTATCTATGTCCTTGTTACTGTGTCTCCAAGACACAGCATTCTCACCCCTGTGTAACATGTCTCTCATGACCATCATTTTAACACACAAGCCAATCGTCCAGATCCCCACAGCCTGAGCCTCCTGCTCCTCATCAATGAGAAGGTTCAAAAAATGTAGACCAAAACAAATAATGCTGGAGGAGTGTTGCTCTGATTTTTTTTTGCCCACACCTAACAAAACAAAGCCAAATGACTGAGGTTTGAGTGACGATGTCTGGCATTTACTGCCCGCTTCAGGTTTTGAAACAGCATCTCATTTCGATCAAGTTCAGGACTTTGACTTGGTCAATCCAAAACACGTATAATGTTTCTGCAGAGCAACTTTTAAGTAGATTTGCTTGAACGCTTTGGTCGTTGTTTTGTTGGTCAAACATCTTGACTAAGTTCCTAACATTCTGTTATCTCAGAATTCACGGTTCCATTGATAATATGCAGTCGACCAAGTCCAGAAGAGGAAAAGCACACCCAATACCAACACACTTGACCTTTGGGATGTGTTGGGTTTTACAGCTTTGATTGTAACCAAATATATTGGACTCATCTGCCCAGAGAATGTTTGTCCTAGTGGTCTCTGGCAGAGGCATCTTCAGAGCAGAGGCATCTTCCTAGCAACCCTCACATAAATGCTTTTCGACTAAACGTTTTTCCTATTATTGAAGCATGCACAGTAACCTGAATGGCATCAAGGGAGGACTGCAGATGTTATGTTTTGTTTGGCATGTACAACCCTGTTTCCCTAAAAAGTTTTGACACTGTGTAAAATGTAAAGCAAAACAGAAGGCAATGATGTGCAAATCATGTAAAACCTATATTCAAAACAAAAAATTCAAAGCGAGCATACATTTTACAAGAAACAATAAAATGTCTCAGTTTTCAACATAATATGATATGTTGTCTTTGTATATTGAATATAGGGATTAAATAATGGAAACAGGGTTGTATATAATAACTTTCTTGATAGTACTGAACACTAACACTGACCCACTAATAAGTTCCTGGTTATCCCCCCCGTCGGGTGTCACTTGACTTGGTCGGCAGGCTGTCAGGGACACGGGGGAAGCTCTCCCTTTTCCTGCATAGTGCCTGTAATGCCTCTAAGCAGGGGTAAATTAAGCATGTAAATGCCCCTTTTCATTGTGCCGACCCGGCTTCATTGCTGCTTCACCCTGGAGTGCAGCGTTCCCCTGCGGGCAAAGCCTGTCTCATTATGAAGCTCAACTCTCTGGAATGCAGAACGCAAAGCGGAACAGCAGAGCTGTCCACTCATGCCGGGTGTCAGGGAAGACTAATGGAATGGGATTGGGTGTAGTGATCTTCATCATCACAAACCTGGAATGAGAACACAGGCAGAGACTTCAGACATTGCAAAAAGGCAGCTTTCAAAAAAACAAGGAAAAATCTATGAGATGGGGCAAAACAGAACAGGAACATTTTCCCTTGGCAAACAAACAAGTAAAACTTCTAGTCTCAAAGAATGCACACATATCTGGCTTTAGCTACACTAAAAACAAGTCAATTTGTCTGAATACAAAGAAAACATTTAAGAATACTTTTCTCAATTTGTAGGAAAATGTGCCTAAATTTGGCATCCTATGCTATTTTCTTAGGATATACACTGGAATTTGCCAAGAAATAGCATATTGTGCTTAAAATAAGTAATCCTAACTAATATACATATATTTGTATACTAGAAATGAGAATGGCACAAAACAAAATATGCAAAAACTACAATGTTAAATCATCTTATAATAAACTTTCGCCCTAGCTACATAGTTTCGTTGTTTGTATCTCGAATTGGCTGATACACACAGTTCTTTTATCGGGACTGAAAACTATTTATTTTTATTGTTACTTGTTCCACCTGGCCATAGAATTTTAATATGAAGAAGTTATGTGGCGGTCGTAAATGCCGTCTGAGAGGACTTAAAAGACTGTCTAATATGTGAGGTGAAAGTTGTAACAACACACAATGAGATAAATCATGCTGGCATAGATGTCCTCTTTTAAGAAGGTCCTCACAGGCACGGTTCCAATGGACAGCATGCGGTCGGTTTCGCAGACAATCATGACAGGACTGAAGAGTGGTCTCCTCTGAAGAAAGGTGTTGGGGTCTTCTGCAGACTGACACAAACATTATGAGAAAAACAAATAAAAACAATGTTATGGTCAAGTGATATGACATTGTATACCTCAATGATGTGAAGCATAGCCTAATTTGATTTACTGCAGACAGTTATTTAAACAAACATTAATACTTTGATTGGATTCTCCATTCTCCACAGAGCCAATAATGAACTTTGTCTGGCAGCGGTGGCTTCATGAGCGTTTTGAACAGTCCATAATACTGTGCCTGGTTGTCCCCCGGTGGGTTTTTAGTTCAGGTACGAAGCGGAGGTTCCCTCGATTGAGGATCCACCGGAGTTCATCCATTACCTAGCACACACACACACTGAGGGACTGAGACTCTTCTAGCTGGAGGCGTAGGAAGCATTAGCCTGGTTACTACCAGAACAAATTCTTGCACATCTGTTCACCCCCATCTCTGCTATGGCTCCAACGCTGCTCAGTTTCCACATCGTATCTCATTTAACGATCTGGTGTTAACCAGGCTAAGGAAGCATAGACTTTAAATGAATACGTTTGCTTACATGCTCCAGTTCTCTGAAGCACGGATACACTTGAATTATTTTGGAAGGCCTGTCCTGCTAGAAATGTTATGTTCCAGGAGCTGGGAGACATCCTTCTGGTTGGGTCTGGCCTTGGTTTAGTAAATATCCTGTTGAGTTTAAACATAACAAACCAATTAACATTTAAAAAGCAGCCTGAAATTAACAACAATGTTTCCTCTGGTACCAACCCACCCTCTCCCACAGCAAACCTGTCGTTCTTCAGGAATCAGTGAAGACTAAAGAGTCACTTTGTTTCAAGTCCCTTGTTTAGAGGAGAAGTGGCATTTTCACAGAAGCACTATCCACTATTTCAATTTATGTACTTACCATCCAACGTTTTAACCTCTGGGGTGCTGCATCTAAAGTGTGGGGATCTCTTCAAAATCAAAGGGAGGAGGGGGAACCAGTGGACTTCTCCTGGTTGCGCTGAAAGCTAAGACTTTCTGTGATTCTGTTAGCTAAGGGGCTAACATCACAGGTCCAAGAGGAGGTGCCTGGTCTACACAAGTCTGATTATTGATGCAGTATGAAACATACATTTACTCAATTGTAATTACGAAAAGCAAATAACACTAAACTGTAACAACAGCCAAGTAGAAATCACCAAAACACAACATCTTTTGATGAATGTATTATAACGATGGTCTGGAAATGCTTCTAAGACAACTGGAAACAATGCCTGCATGGTTAGATTAAATGTCTCCTAAATGCCAAAATTACCACATTTTCACTATGAGTAAGTCTTTAAATGGTTTTCCTGAAGAAGTGCTCTGGCACGGGAATGAGATAACGTAAACCGTCCTTAGAGAGATTGGGCAGCATGTCTGTGTTCATATTAGCAGCTGAACACAATTAACCACACGGTAAATAATTAAGTAATTAGCAACTAATACAAAGTTTATAGACTGGTTGAGACATTAGCCTACTGTCTGCCCTTTCCAGTTAATGCACAAATGATTTACCAAGCTAGCAAACGTTAGCTAACAAAATTAGACAACCATTATCATTAACGATGACGTTAATTACTAACCAAAAGATAGTGAAATCTAATGGAACTAACGTTACAGCTCAATTACCATCATTATTGAATATCTTAGATACGTAAGTCTTAGCTTGCTTAGCTAAGACGGTCGACAATGACCTTGTTATTGACAATAGAAAATAAATAGAAATGGCACATTAACACCTTAAAAGGAACATTAACACCTTATTGACATTATTTCATCAAAAAATCCAGTTATTAGCTGCTAACAGGCACCATTTGCTGTATACAATGAGTACGCATACTTGGTTTGCCAAACTCCAAATTCAAATTAACGTTAGCTAACGTCAGCTTGTTAAAGGTAGACGTGATAAACAAATCAACATTACCTTTTTATACTGTTTGTTTAAGTACTAGGCTATAGTAATATGTGTTTTTAGGATCTGACAAGACATGCTACTGCTTTTGTGATAAATGCCAGGGCCAAGCATCGTCTCTCAAAATCCAAAAAAGAGGATCAAAATACTTTTCCATGAACTTTTTCATTATATTACATTAGTCAAAAGTTTAGAACAAAACTAAAAGGACATTGGAGTAGCATGTCAGACAATGCGATTAAATCGAAAATGCAAAGATGGACTTGCTTCGCAACTGCCTGGGAACAACATATGGAATCAATAGAAGGAGCAAGTTAGTTGAATTCTTTGATTTTAGAATTTTCAGCCAACTTAGTTGACATTTTTTGCAGTGTCGGTAGCTAGCTATAATTGAGCTGGTCGTTTTCTTAGACAGGCAAGCAGTACTTGAGTGTATTTGTTTTAATGCCATCTTGCCATCTTATTTTGATGCCTTATTGTTAAGTCTTTATTGAAGTTGATGTTTATGAAAGGACAAAATTAACAATTTAAACAATAACAGATTTTATTGGTGTGACTCATGGTCACTGAATAAAGCCTCTTCTGTCAGTCAAAAAAATGAATGTCCTGTTATTATTGTTGATGTTTTTTTACCAATCTTCAAACTCTCCACGCAGAACATTATGAGCATGGTGACAGAACAAAAAACATCCTCTCTTTTCCTCTATTTTCTTCCATTGTATTGTGAATAAACATCTATTCTCTTCATATTTCCCTCCTCCATTTGGCCACATCCTCCGTCTATTTAGTGTTCAATAGAGCATGACTTGAATAAATGAAAGAACAAACGATCACTCATTGGAGGATGGTGAGGGAGACAGAGAAAGCTTGAGAGGCAGGAGAGAGCAAAAGAGAGCATCCTGAGTCATGCCCAGACTAATTAGGAACCATTTGTGGTTGAGCCTTCCTCTGATTAGGTCCCCCGGGAGGCACACTGGTAAATGCACCAGCATCTTTAGAAGGCGACATGAGCAGAAAGAGAAATGAGGAAGATATAAAGGGAGATAAAAAAAATAGCTTAAAAGATTAAAACCAAATGGGGTGAGGGACAGATCACCTCAACCAGTCAGACGCGATACAGCCTCCATAATCATCCAGCCCTCCATACAAATACTTCCATCATTACAGTACATCAGAGCTGCTGGTTTTCCTTGTAGTCATTACTGTGGCATGAAGATCGCCAGATGAATGATGTTTACCAGCGGAGCGGGACACTCACAACATTCCTAACAATGCAAACACTTGGCGCAGCGCAGAGTTGACACCCTCACTCTAACAGGCAAACGCACCCACACACAGAGGTTTTGAATGGAGATTATTCCTAAAAGGAGAAACTCCTTCGGTGATGTTACTACAACAATGGCACACTGATGGTTGCATTCTATTTTTTGCTAATGAGCGGGGAAATGTCACGACATTACATACTGTACATAGAACAGAATAGCCAACACACCAAGGTTTAAAAATACAGAGCACAGAGGAGCTAAAGGATTCAATTTGTAGTTGTGGCTCAGATTCTACAAACTGTCTCAGTGAGCAACATTATTTTTTATGTTTTTTCAATGTCCGTTTAACATTGTATGCTCATAGGAATGCTACTTGCATAATGAGCATAGCACATTGTTTGATGTTTTAAAAGTTGGATGGTAGTGGTGGACCACTCATTAGGGTACTGGGGCAGTGGCCCAAAACATTTGTGATTAGTAAAAAACATGTTGAAAAATGATGTAATACATGGATTATTTTTTAAATGTTCATAAAATAGTGTTATTGTACATTTGGAAATTATTCAGAGCCCTCCCCTTCTAAACATTTTGCCATTATATACTTTTATAACTCATTTATAACTGATTTAATAGATTTTCTTTGCCATTGATCTACACACAATTCCCCAAAATTACAAATGTTTTAATACTATTAATTATACATGGAAAGAAACCCAAGGTTGATATAGAGCAATAGAATACAACAAGAAACAGAAATATTATGAAATAAATTCAACTACAACGCTTGGCTGGACAACGCTTGGCTAGACAACTCTTGGCGAGAGCTGACTTGAAAAGCAAATGAAGGGAAAGTAAGGCTGATAAACAGATTTGCACACCTGGATTTGGGCAGTTTCTTCCATTCTTCCTGGCAGATCCTTTCAAGCTCTATCAGATTGTTTATTAGTAGTGTCGGTGAACTACAATCTCTACAAGTTCCCCCACTGATGTTCAACAGCTGTTCAGTAGATGTTTATAATGGGCTCCTCTGAATTGTCAATGCATTAGCAATTAGGGATCTATGCCTTGATGCAAATCTATTTATACAATTGGACGTCTACTTAGAATTCATGGCTTTTACTCTGGTATGCACTGTGAAGTGTAGAACCTTGAATAGACAGGTGGATGCCTTTCTAAATGATGTCCAATCAAAAAATAAAAGCTTGGTGTATTCTGGGCTAGATATGAGACCAGGAGATCAGTATCATTAAGACACAATGCACACACACACACACACACCTTTCTCTCTCTCTCTGCAGACCTGCCTATGTCAGCAGTAAGATGTCAGTTGGAGATGGTTGGGGAGGGACCATTAGACGGGAACGGAAGAACGAGAGAAAACTGGTAGGTGAGTAGTGTGGTCACTATGGACTCATCATCTCTGTCTTTTACAGGAGTTAAGCAGTTTTACTCACACTCAGATTTCTCTACCACCTCCATATCAGAACACATTCATAATAACCTGTGCCCATAAAACCCCTCGATCAATCCAATCTTCCAAACACCACAGTGGGTAGTTGACATTCAAGCCGTTTTTATCTTCTTATCGTCACGGTCGTAGTGTGCGGTGGAACCAAATGCAGACATTACTGTATAAAAAAAAAAGGTGAATTTAATCCAAGGACAAACGGTACAAACTACACGAAACTGTAAACATAAAATGAAAGGTTTGAAACAAACATTAAAACGATATACATATAACATGTAGCGCATCCACTTGAAATTGGAACTAAAACAGAGACAAACCGTGAAGTTGTTGAATACAAACAAACAATAAACCGCACAGAGTGTGGCTGTAGCCTAGCCTAAGTAGGCTCCCCAATCAGAGTCAACTGAATGCAGCTGCTCTGACTGGGGAGCCCACAATGGCATAGAGAGGGCTAGAGGCCTCTCTAGCCGGCATGCCCTGAAATGGCCAGGGGCCCGCAGCCAGGGCATGACACTTATTGTAAATATTAGGCATAAAAAGTATTTAGGAGTGTTATGTTGACTATTAGATTTCCCAAAATATCTGTGGTTTTTAAGATTTTGTATTGGAATCCGAATTAGTGCCTACAATTTTTATATAGTGCAACAAGAAAGATATTGTACTTGATATGAATATGGAGAATATATATTTTTAATAAGCTTAATAAAATCGTAATTCTTTATCATTACTACCTTGAAATCCAACATTTCTTTGTGAAAATTCATTACATTTTGTATACATTTTCTTAATCACACAAAGCCAGGCATCTGTTCTCAATCTTGCAATATATTTTAGAATAATTCTGACAAACCCTGTTATAAATGTAACAGAATGCTTACATGTGTTTCACTAATTATGATAGATTAATAACAAAGCTTTTTTTTCATCACGATTCTGAATGCCACCCCACATTATATTGTGTAACACCTTAGGATGAACCACACTACACTACAATTTGTCAATGCAAAAACTTGTATTATATGCATTTAGCATAAAAAACTATTTAAAAACAGGTCAGATAAAAGAAGAACATATATTATATTCAAAATAGCAAAGCGACCAAGGCTGGCCCAGCTATGAAACTAGGCTTCAGCCTCAGTTCAATTGTTTTCATGTGATGATAAAAAAAGTATTAGTAATGACAAAACATTAAGCTTAGCTATTAGTCCTCTACAAGGGTCTGCAAACAATTGCCCTTAGGGTTAGGGTTAAGTATCACTATATAATATCAATTTCTAGGACAACATCTTTTTGATCAGAGCTGACTCAAAATATTATGCCTGGACTTTGAAAATATCATAGTCACAAATAGACATCTGTGTTATCATTTTGTACTTTATTAGGAAAAGTTGCATTTATCTTTGTTTTAATTAAGTAAACATTTTGTGAGACGTGCTTGGGACATTCAATTCAAATGAAGTTGTTATGTTTGATTGAACATTTTGTGAAAAGTAAGGGATAAATGGCATGACCGTTTGAGTGTGTAAGGATAAATTGCATGAATGGAGTTTGAGTGTGTAAGGATATGCGGTTTTGTCACTTTTGTATACCCTTATTTGTGTACGCATAACTTAATTGTTTTAGTTTCTTTGTATGTATGGACTACTTGGGTTGTTACCAACATCATTTCATGTCAATAGCACCTTTTGTCACATCCTGGCTGGGGGCCCCTGGCCCTCTTTTGTGCCTCGGGCTCACAGCCAGGACGTGCCATGTGGAGGTGCATCTAGGCACCTCTATGCTGTTGTTCTGGGCTTCCCAAACAAAGACAGCTGTTGTCAGTTGTCTCTGATTGTGGAGCCTACTTAAGGTAGGCCTTGTCCACACCTGGTGTGGTGTATTGTGTGTGCTAGGCCTCGGTTCATGGCTGCTATCATGTTTTGTTTGTGTTATAGTTGTTTTGTGGATACCCTATATGTTTTATATGTAAGTCCATTCACAGTGGGTTTTATGTTTTGTTAGTTATACGTTTTGCTGCTGGTTTACAGCCCCTTTGTTTTTCGTGTTCAGTCTGTGTTTTTTTTGTTTTGGTTTAAATTCAGTTCACCTTTCAACTAAATGTATGTGTTTGGTTCCACCACTTACTACGGCCGTGACACCTTTGGAATTAGATTTACTGAGGAAAATTGTGACGTGTTCAATACTTATTTCACCGGCTATATATGTATGTATGAGAGGGAGAGCTTTAAACATTACAATGTACACTGATTATAGACCTTACCAGACCGTGGGCATCTGGTGATTCCCTTATTTGCAGCCCTGTATTGTAACCATCTGTAGTTCTTGTCACACACTAATTTGATTTTACTAATAATGTGCAAATATTTCAAGTCTCAAGATTCAAAAAAATAATTGCTAAATGATAAACCATTGTTTTTCCTTGGTAGAAACCACTCAAGTGTTACACTTTTAAGTTGTCAAGAATGCTGAATTACTTTATTTTACAGCACAATAGGGGCAATTTGTCCTTTAATTTCCACTACATTAACTAAAGTTAAGCCAACAATCCATGACCTACTCTACACACTTAAAAAAACCAACTCCACATTAAACTGAGCCCATTTAATGAATGGGTTTTACTTCAACAATGACCTGATCTGTAATTGGAGCTCATCGGAGAGGTTCCTATTTTGAAATCAATCTACAGTCTTTCATGCTGATGCAGGGGAAATGAATTGAAGTGGTATGAAGAGTATTGAGGTTAAAATGACTGAGGATTCTTTGCCAACAATCTTAAATAGACCTTCAATGTGACTGTCTTTAACCTAACCATAGACTCTTTTTGTGGGGAGTGTGGAGGGAAGGGTTAGGGAAGGATGAAGAAAACTAAAACTGAACTAACCAAATGTGTCTATTGGTATCATCTTGTTTCAGAAAACCTTGATTGAATTACTTTTATCCGATCGTTAAAGTGCATTTCTGTATCTAGAACAAAAGTACAAATATAAACTATCGACTCTCGACGGAGCAAGAAAAGAGTGCAAAGCAGTGGGAGGATGTGAAGGGGGGTGGAAGATGTGGAAAGAGAATCATTATGGATACGGCCTGACATTGCCCCATTCAACACCAAGTCAGTGTGACAATCAAATTCCCTTAGAGTCTGAAATGGAATCCCGGCTTCAACTTCTACAAAAACCAACAATGAATGCTCATGTAAACAAAGTCTCAATTTTGATTTAATTCAAATTTATTTCCAATGGTTTTTTAAAGGCCTTTATTAATCAGATCAAGCACACATTTCCTTTTGTCAAAAGCCTAAGAAGGTAAGCTTGTTTGAAAATGTTTAATTTAACACACATCAATAAAAACAGATACAAATGATACAGAATATTAAAGGACACATAAACTGCCGAAACTGCAGATCTGCAATGGAATTTCTCTCCAACAAGTTGTAAGTCTGTCCAACTAGCATGCCCCTTGGCAACCAGTCCCCAGCTATAATATCATTTTGTTCATCCTCCTATCTCTCAATATCCCTCTCTTTATCCGAAGATAACAGGATTCCCAATGATTACAGGCCTTAATGATTTTCTAATCTCTCATGCTTTGCACAAGGACAGAACATTTTACAAATCCTCCCAATCCATTCACAGAAAGCACCCTTTAGCTTTTGTGCTTAATGTGATTTATGACTGGGTTTATATATAGACCCAGTCTATACTTCCTATGTTCACCATGGTAATAATGTAGATATCATAACTACTGTATTCTGAAAATACACTGCTCAAAAAAATAAGAAAACATGTTATCATCACAGCATAACACAGAGTCAATGAACCTTCAGTGATATCAATCTGCTATTGTGAATCAATGTCACCTGTTTTGCTGCAAATGAAAGTGACAACTGGTGTACTGGAGAGGCAACAGCAACAGACAACCCCCAAAATGGAAATTGTTTTTCAGATGATGGCCAGAGACAATTGCTCTCTCCTTATCCTTCCTGACAAATTCTTCTCTAGTTTTGCATGTTGCTGCTGAGTCCTTTTCACTACGGTTAGCATGAAGCGGTACCTGAAGCCCATTCAGGTTGCACATGTAGGCCAGCTCCTCCAGGATGCCACATCCATACATGCCGTCGCAAGGAGGTTTCCTGTGTCTGTCAGTACAGTCTCAAGAGCATAGGGGAAGATACCAGGAGACGGGTGGTTACATGAAGAGAGATGGACAGAGCTGTAGAAGGGCATCAACCCAGCTTTGTGCGAGGAGAAACAGAAGGAGCACCGCCAGAGCCCTACAGGGTCAGTGATGGTCTGGGGTGGCATGTCCTTGAGGAGTCGCACAGACCTCCACGTGCTAGTCAACAGTAGCACACTATTGTTAGCAACTTTGATGGAAACCTCAGACCCATCATCAGGTCTTACAGAGTGGACCCTAGGTTAATCCTGGAGCAGGACAATGCATGGCGTTGTAGCCAGAGTGTGTAGACGGTGCCTGAATGAAGAGG
Source organism: Novumbra hubbsi (assembly GCA_016801125.1). NCBI lineage: Eukaryota > Metazoa > Chordata > Actinopteri > Esociformes > Umbridae > Novumbra > Novumbra hubbsi. The sequence goes on along the minus strand of JACXGK010000182.1, from coordinate 50,232 downwards.
CATTGATGCCATTGACTGGTCCTCACGTTCCCGAGACCTGAATTCAATTGAGAACCTCGGGGACATTATGTATTGGTGCATCCGATGCCGGAAAGTAGCTCCACAGACAGTCCAGGACCTCAATGATGCTCTGCTCCAAGTCTAGGAGGAGATCCCACAGGACACCATCTGCCGTCTCATCAGGAGCATTATGATTTGCCGTCACATTATGATTTGCCGTATTGAAATTCAAACAGCCTGTGATTTAATTTGTTTACTTTAATTTTGGGGTTAGAGTTTGAATCAAGTCCTCAATTGGTTTGCATTATTGGTTTCCATTAAATGTTTTTACGTCATTTGGTTCTCAACAATTACACAATGTACAGTAAAGTTTTTGAACGTTACTATAATTTGTTAATTTAGACCAGATGTGTGATTTAAGAGTTTCCCTATTGTTTTTGAGCAGTGTATTTAGGGAAGAAGTCACTGGATCTCAACCTTATTGAGCTGTTGTGGAAGCAGCTTGAAAGTTCATCGTTATTTTTAAGCTTGTCAATTACTATATTTCCTATTCACACTCATTTCATGTATGTTTTCATGGACAACAAGGAAATGTGTAAGTCAACCCAAACTTTTGAACATTGGTGTATGCTACAGCACTCTCATTGGCTGACACCAAGTGTGCACATTCACATAGTCTGGCTGCCCAAGTACAGCAAAGGGTAAACCAAACAGAGCAGAGCTTCCAATATAAAAACATAGGTCCTCCATTCCTCCCCATTAGTAATTGTGTGTGTAAGCGTGCGTGCGTGCATATTTGTGATTTGGTGCATGTACGTGTGTGGGATCTCCCTACCATTGGCCTCCAATTATAAACCAAACCCCACACCTGGGACCCATACAAAACACCCGCTGCTTAATTCTCAAAGGGAAAAAAGGGCCTGTTTCACAGACATAGTAAATCTATTTCCATGACATATGTCAGTAGATTAGAAGCATACATGTTGTGTTCCCATACACGCATCTATTGAGACTGCCCTGGACAAGCCCTACACCGATCTCTGCACGATCCCATGACACGTGTCATCGGTTTCGTCGTTGTATTCATTTTTTGATTGTATATCAGTTTGAATTTTCACAGGGCTCTACGCCTTCTGGGAGCCTAGGCAGATTCCTGCCTTGCCTAATGGTACCGACTGCCACTGATGGTTAATGAGCTGTTTCAGTCAGTAATTTATGCTGAAATCTGTAAAATCAAGGTTTGATGATCGCCACACCCGCATTAATTAACGGTGAGTCATTTGTAAATAAGGACAGGTGCAGCACATTCTCGCGTACACGGCTTTATCTCATTTATCAATCTGCGATGACATCCACGCTCATTTCGACCAGGTGCGAACGTTTCGTCAATCACACTTGGAAATGACCGTGTCTTTAAAGACATGCTTTACTTATACCCAATTGGTATAAGTATAGCAATCAATTACGAGGCTGAAACGTGATACTGTTAATATGCACTGGATCTCCCCTAGCAGCTGCCCCTAGGAGATACTGCTGGGGATGAGATGAGCACGGTCCTTATCTCAGGGTAACTCTTTGTCCTGCACCGCCTCTTAGTTGCTTGGTTCCACGACCATGGCCCTCCTTTTTCCTGGCTTCACCTGTTCTGACGGGGTGCAGAAATTGGCGTCTGGCACCTTTGGATTGGCCTCCCCCGCTTGTCTGTCATACGTCTAGAGCCTTCGGAGGGGATTCTGTTAGGTCCTGCAGTGGCAGCTTTGACGTTCTAGGGGGATTTCACATTCTCCCCTTCAGTAAGACCACAGGCACTTGTTTCTCGTGCACTCTCCTGCGTACTTGTTCTGTGTCCCTATTTATGTACCTTCACCCCTCACGGGTCTGCTGGTCATTGTCTGTATCATCCTTCCTGCACTGTACATTGCCTCTGTAAGTATTTGGACAGTGAAAATAAACATTACTGACGATAGTAGTAGTGGTTATATAAGGGATTTTGACAAGATTTGGTTTCACCAATTAGAATTGACAAGACTTTTTATACAAGAGTTATTGGGCTTATTTGATAAAATAATAATAATAAAATAATCAGACTTATTTATGAATTCATTTATAATGATGTATTTGATGACTGCCTGATGTCTGCTCCCCGTAGACGCCACAAGATGGGCTATCTGCTGTTCATGCTCTGCCCGGCCGCTACTGCGGTCACTGTCTGTTTCCTGGCCTCTCCTACTCACCAGTGTCATGATTAAAGATTTGGTATATGGTTGGGTCATTGTGCTACCACTGAATGGATTGTGAGCTAGGTTTCAAAACCGCTTTATACATTATTGAGCCAACGTTGCCATTGTTTGTGAGAACGCCAGCAGATGTGGTTCCCGTGGGAGGAACATTCTATTGGGGAAAGGCTCCTGTGGGGGTTGCCATGGAAGCCAAGAAGGGTGGTGAGGTGTGTGCGTGTTCAAACACACAATCGTTGTAGTCTCATCCATTCATTTCTATGACCAGATATGTTTGACCTGGAACACCACGTGTTCAAAAGTTCAGTAAAACATTGGTCCAATTTGATTAAAAAAAACTGGAGGGTTAATCTTTGCTATTTATTGGCCAGTCTGGGATATTACTTTCCTCTTTGCAGCATTCCAGAGTTGCTGCCACACTGTTGATGTTTACACTGGTGTTTTGCGGGTACTGTTAAATGAAGATGGGCCTCTGTACGCCTATTTGGATACTCCACAAATAAATCTGCCTTTTCCAGCTTCAATAGTAATTTACAGCTTTATCAATCCTAGACTGTATTCCTGATTCATTTGATAGAATGTTTGTTGACAGAAAATGTGGTTCCTTCTCAAAAACAAGGGCATCCCGAAGTGACCCCACACTTTTGAACGGTAGTGTATATATCCTGAAATTAAAGCTGACAGGCCTATCCGTTCAGTAACTGTTTCATTTAAAATCCAGTGTGCTGAAGTGTAGTTCTAAAACAACAAAACTTGTTTCACTTTCCAAACACTTACAGACTGCCTAGTACAGTGCTGGCTGTAGCCATTTAGGGGCCCTAGGCAGGGCCCTAAGGGGTTCCATAGCAGTTGGTGGATCTAAACAAACCCTAACCCTTTTGCATGGAATGTGGAAAGCGGATATAGAGTGGAACAGTTTCCTGTTTAAATCTAGTACTAAAATGTGGCATTTGTCTTAATTTTGCTTGTTTGTAAAAATAACATCTAATTACAATCACAACACAACTTAGAAAAAATGTGAGCATAAAAAATGTGGCCAGGATCAGGAAAAAGCCTTCATGTTAGAAACAGGTGTAAAAGGGGCCAGGGAGGAAGATAATTGACAAACGGGTGTAAAAAGGGCCAGGGAGGAAGATAATTGACAAACGGGTGTAAAAAGGGCCAGGGAGGAAGATAAATGACAAGCGGGTGTAAAAAGGGCCAGGGAGGAAGATAATTGACGAACAAACAGGGCTTGGGCTTTTAGTAATGATCAATTTCTGATAAAAAGTTGTAATGGTGAAACGTTGATTGATGTGGGATGAGATCATTACAATAATTAATCCCTCACATGCACTCATCAAATACGGTTCGATTTGACACAACATGAGTATGGGTGCTTGTTGTGTGTGTGTGTGTGTATATGTGTTCATGTTGGGCAGCCTTCATTAGACTAATTAAATAGTGCACCAACAAGCCGGAACACTTCATCAGACAGGCTAACAGCTTAGAAAAACGCTACTGAAAGTATCTTGTATGCACCCCATGACACATCCGCATGTTTGTATGTGTTTGTGGGGGTTGTAGAACTGTATGTTGTGTTCATGTCTTTGTGGGGCACAAGCACACAAAGTGGATCGTTTGTATGTGCTTTTGTATGTATGACCTACTTTAGCAAAGGATCTCTTTAACAAACTAATCTCTTCAATATGATCCCTCCCGTCTTTCACCCGTCTGCCAGACGAAAATGTGTCCATCACTAATGGCCAACTGTCTCTGAGCCAAACGCCTCGGTGGGTGGGTGCAGCTCGTCAAAATTAAAGTACACAGCTGGTGTTCTATCTAGATCTCTTTTGTCAGTTTTTTGTCCGCCAATTTTTCATAGCCATTTGCTTGTATTTTTTCAACTTTTGTTCCCACTTGGTGTGAATATTTCTTGAAAAGCTGCATGGTTCCAAACTTTCTCCCAATCTCGTACTTTGTACATGTACATTTTCCTTGGAAGTCTAACATGTGTCACGCCCTAATGTGTTTCACCTGTTCTCTTGTCTCCGCCCCCTCCCACCAGGTGTTGTCTATTTCCCATTACTGTCTGTGTATTTAGTCCCTGTGTCCCCAGCTGGCAGTGCCAGATCGTCTTGTCCAGTACAGCGTATCCAGCGTTTCATAGTCCTTGTTTCCTAGCCCCAGCCCAGTACCTTGCTTGTCTCTTGAGTTCCCGTTACCGACATTCGCCTGCCCACCGACCACGTC
>JACXGK010000182.1:35530-45663 GCA_016801125.1 Novumbra hubbsi | reverse complement strand
GTTGCCGACCCACGCCTGTGTTTGACTACGAACATTCTGTGTACACACACAACGCACTTACTTGGATCCTGTCTGCCTTTGGGTCCTACCGTCGTAATCCTGATAACATGGTCCGAAGTTATACTGAAAACGTTATGTTTTTTTGTTCACGGGCCTTTGTAATTAGACCAATTTTCTACCAAAAAGATCTGAGTTATATATATGTATATTGTTGCCAACATTGCACTTAAATCCCACACAGCATCTCAAGGAATGAAACATATTAAGAATGAAAATCTTTACTGTACATTGTATAATTTGTCGAGAAAAAACGAACTGAACAACGGTCAATGGTCAGTTGAAACCAAAATCAGCCTACCCACCAGTCGAGGGCGGGACTAAAATTCAATGTAACTAATTGAAATCACAGGCTTTTCCAACTTGCTTTAATTTCATTCAATCAAAATGTGACTCGTTACTGTGCATAACCCCCACATGCCTGTATGAACTAACAACGTCTGCGCTTGATCCATAGAGACCCAATGTGTGACTTAAGTGTTCCCTTAATTAATTTGAGCAGTGTAGAAATTATTCCGACTTGGCATATCTTGAATCATACGTTTGGCATAGTCAGAAATGTCTACATGTTTTGTATATCGTTTCTCACCCTCGAAATCAGAAAATAAACATACATCACTGACTCAAAATGTGGAAACACAGCCTTTGGCCAAAATGACAGCGATAAAATGCTTCATATAGCCTTGAATGAGATTTTTACACCTCCCTACTGGGACTTTTGCCCACTCTACTTGTGTAAACTGCTCCAGTTCTCTCAGATTTGAAGGATGCATCCCTACTACTGTTTTCAGAAGTCACTTCAGAATATTCCAGATGTTTAGAACCATTCCTAAGTTGTTTTTGAAGTGTGTTGGGGTCACCGTCCTGCTGGATGACCTAGCTTTCTGACCTAGCTTTCTGACACTAGTTCAATGTTTCACACCAAAAGGCAAGTTATTCTCTTATTTTTCATGATGCCATACATGTTTAAAGCAGCAAGTGCCAAAGGCTGCAAAGCAAGACATTACTTAACCTCATCCATGTTTGACTATGGGGAAGGTGTACTTTTCTTTGAGGGCTTCATTTTGTGTTCTCTTAACACATAGTTGGTGTGCTGTACCAAAAAGCTCTCATCCTTCCACAAAGATTGTCCCAGAGGTTTTCTTTTTAAGGAGTTGGACACTGTTGTGCTTTGTGTTTAAAGGTCATCTTGAATCTTTGTGGTAGTTAATTGAGTTTTATTCTTCACTGTTTAAATTATACTTTCATGTGATTCTCCATTGTTTTCTCTTGTGGCCACGTCCAGGGATGTTGGCTACTGTTACATGAGCCTTAAACTTCTCTATACCATTACTTACCATGGAAACAGAATCATCAAGATCTCTGGAGATGGGCCTATAGCATTGAGAATGTCCATGCTTTGCTACAATATTGCATCTGACAATTTTAGTCAATTGTGGTTTAGCCAATTGTGGTACACCCAGTGACACAAATCACTATTCAAACTGGTTTCGTATTGCAGTTACCTGCAACTCACCATAGGTGAGTTCCAAAGTAAATGAGAATCACCTGCTTGAAATGAAATAAGGTTTTATTATTATTTCTAACTACTTTGAGATGGTGACAATAATATTGTCCGAGACATATTTAGCTAAGATGTCGTAAATTGAACTATTTCAGTATAGATGAGGTTCCCATAGTGCACCAGGTACATTGTCAATATGGTCCTTCAGCATTGGTGAACTGAACCCCAGCACAGTAGTCAATCTATCCATATTTGGCTATAGCTGTAAAAGTCAAATGTGAGAAAAACAATCACAAGGTGCAATAGATCTCCTGACCCTTGAGGGGGACCGTAAATGCCACCCCATGTGCCCCGGAGCCCCTAGACCTCTGCTCCGTATTGATCCATTAAGACTTTATTTACTCTCTGAGGCCTGACCGCGGAGAAGAGAAATTGCCTGAAATTACAGGAATCAAGTAACGAACCATGCCTTTCAGGAATACACTAAACAAACAGTCTTCCGACAATCCTACAGAAAACAAACAACGTGCTCAATAATCATATCCCTGAAGGACAGGGGACAATAAAGACCTGAAAGTATGAAAGATATATTACCAACCACCCAATCTCGAGACACAGTCAAAGCAGAGAGGGAAAGATTGTTAAGGGACCCCGTATTGACCTGGCAGAGGGGAAAATAAAATGGAGGAGCGGTTATTGCCATTGATTCAGAAGAGGCGGGGGTAGAACAAAGTAGTGTGAAGGGGGGGGGGGGGTCATGCAAGCTCCTTTTTATTTGGAGACCCGCGTGTAGGACATTGATCCCACTACCGACACCAATAATGAGACTGCCGACATCCCTTTTGTCCCCTGACGGGTCTATCTCCGGTTCTGCCTGGCATCCCGCCCAGGTGGCTGTCTGGAAGCGTCCACCAGCACAGTGCCGCAAAATCACACACGAGAGAGTCATCAGACTGTAGATTTGCCGAGTTTGATACAGGAGCCTACCTTTTGATGGCTCAGTTGCTGAGAAGAAACCCATCCCCGGAAACGTGTGGTCCCCTTGTTGGACAAAATACCACAAGTAGGGAGAAGAAGCTTTCGTGGTTGAGACGCAGGAGCTTTCAAGGTCAGCGTACTCAATTGCTGATCTTCCTTCTCAGGTAAATAGTGTGTAAAACGTCTGTTTCTGTAAACGGTAAATCATTTTAATTTCCCCTTGCACATTAATAGTGCAAATAAAAAAAAACATGGTGTGAGTTTGGGGAACCACAGTCTAAACGCCTTCATGAATACTAAACAAAAGGGCTAATACATATGGATGCTTTAACACAGAACATTTTGTTGTTGCTATAATCAAATAAATGTTTCCTGCCTCTTACACATCTTACAAAAAAGAGTTGAACATGCATGTGTATGTCATGTTCATAATCAAATCTTTGAAATGCAATACATAGTTAAAGTACATTTGAATTGTGAATTTCTTTCATATATTTCATTTTCTCATTGCTGCTCCTAATGAGAACTTGCAGTAAGCCTGTCAGTGGTTGATCTAATTAGATTTCTGGTTTTATTAAGAGTACTTAGGTGGGCCCTGTCTGATGCCTGCACTGGGCGATACCATTCATAACATCATAAATCCACCAATTACTCCAGCATTAGCAGCAGATAAGACAGGAAAGGAAAGAGATAGAGACGTTAGTGTAAATTTGTCCAACAAAATCTCATGTTACAGAGTCATTCCTGTGTGGGTTTACATAAAGCTTATAATTAAATTTGAAAGAATTATCAAATCCATTTGCAATTCACCAAATCGCTTTTCTCAAACGTGCGCAAAATAACTTCAGATCATCTTCACCCTATATAGGTTTTAATAAATGTTTAGGTGGTGATTACTAACATTTCGTCGCAGTGGTCATTTAAGGTCAAGAGTAAAAAAATATTGTTAACTCATGCTCACGTTAAACAATCTTAATGATTCTGAGAGGTCCTGGCTGGGGGCCTCTGGGCATCTCCGCGTTGACAGTTTTGGTTGTCCCCAATTGGGGGCACTTGTACCCCGTTGTCTCTAATTGGGGGCACCTGTACCCCGTTGTCTCTAATTGGGGGCACCTGTACCTCGTTGTCTCTAATTGGGGGCACCTGTACCCTGTTGTCTCTAATTGGGGGCACCTGTACCCCGTTGTCTCTAATTGGGGGCACCTGTACCCCGTTGTCTCTAATTGGGGGCACCTGTACCCCGTTGTCTCTAATTGGGGGCACCTGTACCCCGTTGTCTCTAATTGGGGATCCTATTTAAGTTGCCCTCTTTGTTCCTCCGTTTGTGGTTCATTGGTTTTTTTGGTCAGTAAATATGCTGTAACTTAAGTCTAGGTTTGCCTTAGTTTTCCTTTTGAGTTTAAAGAAGTAACAATTAAAGGATGTGCTTCAGCTCGCCGCCTCGTGTCCTGCCTCTCCAAAACCATGACAGATCCAATGTAATCATTTTATACAACTAGGCTTGTGTGTCTCTTTGAATTGGCCAATGAAAAAATATGCACTCCTTTCTAGCTCATTATATGTGTGATTTTCTTTCAGTACGCAACAACTCATGACATACTTAAACTGTTGATTTATATATTAGTGGTACCTACTGTGAGCAGAGTTGGTAGATTATGGTGCTTAAAATGTACCTTCTCACTACTGTTGGTTTGTAATTAAGTATCTACTAAATGACGTAAACATAAAATGAATGATGTACAGATTATCTCCGAGACTCATTCTGCTGATTGGTAAATACAGTAAACACCTTTTGAAAAAAGAGTGGAGTAGCCTAGGTGTAGGCTTTTTTATCTTAAGAGATTATATACTTGTGACTGTCCGTTTGTGACTGTCCTTTCTGGAAATATTGGAGATGGCGATGTAGTTCTGAAGAAATAGTGGACTTCACACTTTTCATTCTTTTGTTCACTGAACGAAAACAGCCTGCCTGGTAGATTATTTTCTTAAGAAAAGCAATTTACCTATGAGAGACAATTCCATTTCCGGGTTGGTAAAAACCAAGGATTACAGTTAGTTTTGTTCACCCGTGTGTGTAAGTTGTTTGTGCGTTTGCGGGCATCTTTCACCTCGATTTAATGAGTTAAATTCACTCGCATGTCGCATGCTCTCATATCAAAGGAATATTAGAGTGCCACCCTGGATGTTCTCAGACCATTCTCTTGAGCCACCCTGTTCGAAAACAGACCAAACTTAGACAAAATGATAAAAAAGGGCAGATTTATTTAAAGCACTTTGTCCCCTACATAGAAAAATATGATTGATTTCAGTCAACAATAATAAATAGTGTACCAGGCTATCCTTAGGCCCCATTGGTAACGTACAGCAGTACAATCAATATCCAGTTTCACAATACAGCAAAGGCACTAGCATTTACCGCAATCAGCACAGTCGACAGGGGGTTGTGGTAGGTGTGGACGGTGACAGGGGAAGATGGTGTCTGGATTCATCCCTTGGAAAGCCACTCAATGGCAGCTCTAATCTGTCCCAAACGTGACAAAAGGGAGAGCCATCCCACAGCTGTTTTGTATGTCTCCACCCCTTTGTGAGTCATATGCAGCAACTGATTCGCTCCAACGTCTTTACAATTTAGTCTTGGAAAAAAACATGTGCCTTTCATTGTGACTGGACACGTAGACCTATCTTTTTGGTGTTGGACATGGATTCATTGGAGTTAAAAGGCTGACTTTATTACTGCCTGGTTGCCCATGTCTAAGTGTTTGAAACACCTATTAGCATATAGATGCTGAGCTAGTGGCTGAGATGAAATTAAAGAATTATGGTTTGTGAGAACAGGAGTTTTAGGATGGTGGACAAAGACACATGGGATGGGTTGATGGGGAATAAAGTTTGATAAAAAAACTGATTTGGTAAAAGAAAATACAGTAGATGGCACATCGCGTACAGTGTAACACTCACCTACACTTGGCACATGGTAACGCTCTAATCGCCATGGAAGTTCAGTAGTGATTGTTAACATTGAAATAACATAACCGTGTATGTGCAGTCATTGCGCTTCTGTACAAGCAAGATGTGTATTTAAAATGTTTTGGTCTTTTTGAGATGGTCCCAATCAGTAGTGAATTTTCGTCTGTACTCAAAGATTTAGGCGCAAATTATGCGTATTTTTGGATAACTATGCACAAGCAAAAACAGGAATCTTAATATAAATATGTATCGTATATCCCTATCTATAAAATATGCATGTAGTGCAATTCTTAAGATGCAGGGTGATGAATGCAATTATTAATGTGAGAAAAGCATAGGAAGCTATGACAGTTAGTATGCATGTACTATGACACATTAAGGTGCGTTAGTGAGCAGCTCAGTAGGTCAATGCGCACACATACACACACACAATCCCAATGCCCGTTGTGACCGTGACGCCTGGCTATTTCCCACCCACTGAAATCTCTGGAAGTTTTTAAAAAAGGAACAACTCCTTTTATGGGCCAACCCCCCCCAAAAAACAGAGAAAGGATAATGCAATAATTAGGCAACATTATAATCAAAACACATTTGTTTGTTATTCATTGACAATTGTTTACATTGAAAAACAAAATATAATTAAATAGCCTATTAAATAAAATGGAAAATTATAAGGCTTAAATGTTTCCCCAGTCTGATAGGTCACTCTGAATGTAATGCGTTCACTTAAGTAGTACAGGGAAGATGGAACTTCCTTTTCTTTTAGTTTGGTGATTTCCAAATGTGTATTCTGATGTCCCCTCAACTCTCTCTTGAGTTTCTGGTCAACTATCCTTTGAGTTTCAGATATTCCATATCGACAGATTGGTCTGAAATGTATTTCCTTTGGAAAGGCCCTGATTGTCAGAACAAATCATGATAATTGTCATTTACTCCCACATCTAAAGCAGTCAACCACTCATCCCTCTCAGAGGAACTTCTTTCCTAGTGAGCCCAGTTTCTGTGACTCAACTCTCATGTCTGTTCTGTGTATTTTCTTTATTTTATTCCAGTTTGTGTTATAATCCAATTGGACAGGTCATCCCACGCCAAACCCCCACAGAAGGTTTAGCGGAAATATCTCCAGAATCTTCTAAAATACTTCCAGAAGCACCATCTTGATATCCAAGTACAGTAGTGATATTGGCAGAGCGTTGTTAATATCCTGAACAACTTGAGCCTTTGTTGTCAAGCAGCAGAGGAGCCAACTGGGACTTTAATATGCCCTTACAAGTCCCGGATTAGATGTTCCTCTGCGCAGTGAGGTACTTAAGGGCAGCTGCACCATACTTCCGGGACAGGTCTTGGTGGAACTCATCTTTCAGAGTCTGCAGGCAGAAGCGATAGCCCGGGCTGGAACGAAACTTGGAGATGTCGAAGCTAGGCGCATGCGGCATGTGAATCATAAACGCATTGGGCAGAACCATGAGGTCGTACTCCTAAAGGGGAAAGAGGTGTTATTTCATTTGCTTATTGGACATGGTCCATGTACAACAGGAACACCATTTACCATTTTAGATACAGAGCTTATCCTCATCTGGAATCTCAGCTGTGACTGATTAATTTTAGAATGGAGGAACTCAACACTAAAAGGTCAGAGCTTGACTTTGATTTATGGCCCATTACATCTGCTATTATTCAGGCATTAAGCCTAATAACAAAGGTCTACAGCAAATCATATGTGATCAAATCATTAGCACAATCTTAACAGTAATCCAAACATGACATGAGGTTTTGAATTAGAGGGAAATAAAAAATTGTTATATGTAGATGAAATGCAAGTTTAGGGATTAGGAATTAAATGTGAACAACAAGCTTTAAACAAAGGATGTCTAGACATGAACTAAATGTCTTTTATGTGTGCAACTTTTCTGCTATCGCTGTGTGTTCTACCAAATGTGTGCAAATGTATTATGCAGTAAAAACCTTTCTTTCCAGGAGCTGCATATATCTATTCTATTCAGACATCTCATCCACAAAACTCCATGCTGTACCTGAGCATCTAGCTCCATGATATGGGAGACCTTGTTCCAGCCAAAGCCCACAAAGCGCTGGTCATACTCGGGACAGTCTCGCCTCACAACCACGTAAGGTTCAAAGTCCGCCTCCCATTCAACCTTGTAGGGTGTAGTGGCTGTCCGCCACTTGGCGTAGTTGGTGGGAGCATGCCCTTTGGTCCACACATGATACCTGGACAGGACCAAGAGGGGGATAAAGGTGGAGGTGTGTACATAATAATTTGATCTGGTTCATGTCAAAAGGAGAATGTATCACAATAAGGATAGACGTTAGGCATGGTTTCCTTCTACCCTGCATCCTTATGAGAACGGCACATTCATGCCCTCAGAACAACATCTTTCCAACCTGTGTTGACGAATGTGGTGAGATGTTTGTGCAGGTGTACCTGAAGGTGTAGAGGGTCCCCATGTCCAGCATGGAGAGCAGCTCAGCTTTGGATTTGGGAAAGGAGAGGCGATAGCGCAGAGTCTCAAAGGCCGGCACCACCAGAGCCTTCTTTGTGTGGCCCATGTCTAACTGAACCACTGCCTTCCTGTGGGGATTAGGCACACCGGCCATTAGCACAACAAACACCTGCATCTACATCACACCTGGGTTGTGTAAGGTGCTCTTGACGCCACAGTTAACATTGCAAGGCGCAAGGCATTCATTCGTTTATTCTTCTTGTTAACCTTCACAATTATCTATAGTCATTTACTGTGGATGGATTTCGAATGGTTTTGTAATGGTTGGGTAGACTAGCATATTATTTACACCTGGCCCAGATAATACAATGGTATCTTAGACCTCACCGAGACTGAAATGCAAACATGAAAAAACAGAGCGAGAAAAAAATATCCTGGTGATTTATCAATGTTTCAAACCGTTGTTCATCACAAAGCAACATTCTTTATGAAAGGTTCCTTTTAATGTTGTTGGAAAACTGCTTTGGATTAAAGTGGCTTCTACAAGAGCACATCGGAAGAGTGCAACATGTTAATGTCTACAGGGACAACTTCAGCACATCACAGTGGTAGTTGCTTCAAAATGGATTCAAATGTCTTCTCTCAAATGTACTAGAGGTTGTTGAAGAACCACAATGTACCTGAGGTAATCGTAGAGTCCATACATGGGCAGGAAGTCTACGTCAGCCAGGAAAACATAGGGAGTGTTGGCGTTCCTCAGGGCCACGTTTCTCACCAAGTTGACGGGGTAGAATTGGCCCTCTTTGTAGACGACGTGGTAGCCTACGTTTTTCCGATTCTTTAGGACCTCGGAGGCCTGGGCGTAACGCAAAAACTGCTGGGCCTCAGCATCTGACATGTACAGGGCCAGACTGATAGGGCCCTCCCAGTGCTTACATATGGCCTCCAGCATCTGTAACCTAAGAGAAATAGGCATGATATAAAAGTTCTCAGTAACTCGGTAAGAGCGTAGTACTTCCTCTGGGGGCCACTATGAATATGTCCGCACTCACTAAATGTATGCACTCAATATGTCGCTCTGGATAAGAGCGAACGCTAAATGATGTAAATGTATATAAAATAGGATATTACATCAAAAGCGAGACATCAAGAATTAGAGACAGTATGTTTAGCACAATGGGATGGGGAAGGTAGTGTTGGAAGAGGAGAAGAGCAAGGTGGAGAATACGGAACAAAAAGGACAGGATACAGGAACTATATTTTTGAAACACAAATGGCCATAAAATGTCCTCCACATGGTGCTGTTGAAAGGCCATGAAGATCATCACGTAGTCCTACTGCCACTGGTATATACACGCAGGCTCTGGTACATTTGTTTAGTATTTCTTTAAAAACACTGTCCACACCCCCCCTTTCATGTTCGTCTTTCTTCATTGACTTCAACACTACTACCGCCAATCCCATTCCACCCTAATCAACGGGGAAGAAAAACTCTAGACATCCATGGTTCCCTGGTACAGTGTGAGTAGTTAATGTAATTAACTCTCTACTGTTGATAGATTGTGTATCTTTCACAGTATTTTGTCATGTCGTTGTTTACTTTTAAGATATATCCCTCCATTCTACCGTAGAGTCTCAAGGGGCTCTTACACCTATTATGTATGTTTTCTTTTTATCAGTGGCTCAGAATAATTCAATTATTTCATTTTTGATTAACTGCCTATTCCACTGTTGCTGTAGGGCTGTAATAAGTTGATTATATATTTCATATACATTCAGCATATATTTTCCATACACACTTGTCAATTGTCTGCATGCCACCTTTCACCATCCCTGTTTATATGATATTCCTCAACATGATACCTACATCATACAATTTACCCCAAAATATTGTTTTTTGAGGTAATTAAAAAAGTTCTGCTGGTTTAACAATGGAAGTGTAAATGTGTAGTCTCCTAGCAGTAATTGTCAGAGGTGGTTCAGGAAGTGGACCAATGCGCAGGCGGTTGGCTCAAAAAGGCTCTTTAATGTTACTGGACTTTACCAGGGTGTAGTATAAACGACTACGACCGTATACACATAACAGGAAACAATCACGGACACAGAGACAAGACACACAGGGGATTAAGTAGCCAACTACATTAGATGCAGCTGGCGGGTAATCA